>ONZH01015438.1:0-106224 GCA_900303285.1 Rhinella marina | reverse complement strand
AACAATTTTTCCGGAGGTCCCTACAGGCCTCTCTCCAAACAATTTTTCCGGAGGTCCACCTACAGGCCCTCTCTCCAAACAATTTTTCCGGAGGTCACCTACAGGCCCTCTCTCAAACAATTTTTCCGGAGGTCCACCTACGGCCCCTCTTCAAACAATTTTTCCGAGAGGTCCACCTACAGGCCCTCTCTCCAAACAATTTTTCCGGAGGTCCCCTACAGGCCCTTCTCCAACAATTTCTTCACCTACAGCCTCTCTCCAAACAATTTTTTCGGAGGATTCTCCCTGGAGGTCCACCCAGGCCCTCTCTCCAAACAATTTTTCCAAGGTCCACCTACACGCCCTCTCTCCAACAATTTTTCCGGAGGTTCACTACAGGCCCTTCTTTAAAAAATTTTTCTGGA
Source organism: Rhinella marina (assembly GCA_900303285.1). NCBI lineage: Eukaryota > Metazoa > Chordata > Amphibia > Anura > Bufonidae > Rhinella > Rhinella marina. The sequence continues at coordinate 105,820 of ONZH01015438.1, read as the reverse complement.
GGTCCACCTACAGGCCCTCTCTCCACAATTTTTCCGTAGGTCACTACAGATCCTGTCTCCAGTTCAGTTTCATTTTATTTGCGCAAACTGCGTAAATTTTTTTTGGGGGATAGTGTTGAAAATATATTTACCTGCTGTATCTATATTGCCCAACATTGGAACTACTGGTAGCAACAAGAAGAAATCAAACACATGCTGCCCCACAGGGTTCCGCAAATTCCTGGGTCCACATATGTCAAGGAGCTTCGAGGTTCTGTTGATGAGCAACAAGTCCTTCTGTGCAGAAATCGCCACAAACGTCTTCTCAAAGGAACCTAAAGACCATTGTGAAGAGAGCGCACAGCTCGCCATCAAAGTGCGAACCCCAACGCCAGAACTGCGCAGCGAAGTAACGAATAAATATCTCTGTGGTATTTGTGCTAAATAAAAGTTAAATAAACACAAAAAAATGATCTGTTCCTGTGCCTGATCCACCCAAGTTGATGCTGTCCCATCATGAGAGTCCACCCAAGGAGTCCCCACTGTAACTTTGCTTCCCCATACAACTACCTCACCCCGCCGACACCTGTGTTCGTGCGCCATTGTCCACCACCTCCTCAGACAACACTGGTAAATCCCCTCTGTCAGCACACGGAGAATGCCAAAAGGTCTTGCGATTTGGGGCAGAGAATGTTCTGGGGGTAGCACATCAGAGAAGGGGTGACTATGGGGTTCCAGGGAGATTGAACCACATGGCAATCTCTATCCAAGTCATACTGAGGCTCCACAACCATGCTTTACACTGCAATCCTATTACTGAGGCACCACCATGCTTTACACTGCAACTACGCACCATGCTTTTGCAATCTTATTGAAAGACAGACATCAGAGTTACCGCCAGGTTCAGGAGCATTTTAAGTTCACATACCGTGTCCCTGAAAATGCCTTGGTCATCGCCAGATTATTTTAGAAAGGCCATGGGGTTCATCACACAGTGCTGATGGAAGCCCATCAGCCTTTCTAAACACATTGAATCGTCTCATCATAGAAATACCCCAAGAGTCACAATGTAACTTTCACTTTCAACTACCTCACCCCCCACACCTGTCTCGTATGTCCACCACCCTCAGACAACACTTGGTAAATCCCCACTGTCAGTACATGAGACTGCAAAAGGTCTTCGAATTGGCAGAGAATGTTCTGGGCTAGCACATCAGAGAAGGCGTGACTATGGGGTTCCAGGAGTACGTGACCACATGCAACCTCCATCTAAAAAAGTCATGCCACACTTGATCGAGCTCAATATTACAATTGTACCGGGTTGATCTAAATTTTTAATTGGGGTCCTCTTTGTCATTCTAACTACATCACTTTGTCACCACCACACACGCTACCCAGGAGGCACTCCTTGCTCTTCATCTCAACCTCCTTCCCCCAGACTGCCCCCCACCTACAGGCCCTCTCTCAAAACAATTTACGTCTTTTTCCTATCTTTCTCTCTCCAAACTATTTTTCCGGATAGCTGCCATATACGGTATTAAACTGAGTAGATATACATAAACATATCCCATTTGATCTATACGAAGTCACTTTTAAAAATATGTCATTTTCTCTCTTTCTCATTTGTCTGGTTGCAATTCGCAGATCTAGTCTGCTAATCTATAGTTTTTCATAAATTGGCTCCATTCTGCACGTTTTTCCTCTCTTTCTCTCTCTCCAAACTATTTTTCCAGATAGGTGCCGTATACGATATAAACTCAGAAGACAACATACCGTACCGTTGATGCTAAAGTTTTTCTAAATAATCCGGCTTTGTCACCACCACACACGATAGCCAGGGGCACCCTCTGGCTCTTCCAGCTCAACCTCCTTCCCCCCATCCTGCCCCCCACCTACAGGCCCTCTCTCCAATCAATTTACCCGGATAGGGAACATTTAGATATGTACTGATTTTTTTTTTTGTTCTTCTTTTTGTCTCCTGACCTGTGATAGGCAGAGCACACGTCCTTAGCTCAGTACGAAAGACACTCCCCTGGCCAGAGCAAGCTCTTTTTCCTTTTCCGTGTTCGAAACCATGAATATATGGTCCCCAAGATAGGGCGTATACGATTTTAAACTGAGAAGAATCGATACCACACATGCCCCACTAGGAGAATTTGGGGTAATGGTGGGATTAGGCAGCCTCAGAGGCATCCATGCATGCTGCCCCTGCTGTTTCCTGTCCATTTCCGTGGTGTGTCCATCATTTTCTGAGGTTTCCAGGTTTTCACCCAGCCTTCCCTAGGCAGAGCTTTCCCTGCAAAATGCTCGAGTCTCCCATTGACTTCAAAGGGTTCGTTTATTCGAAACGAGCAAGAGCATCGGGAAAAGTTTAAATCGAATAACGAACACCTGAGCATTTTAGTGCTCGCTCATCTCTATATGAGGTACTAGAGTCTGTGACATCACTTATTATTTCAATTTAATAAGCAGAAGAGGAATCTGAATCTAATGTACATGCTTTATTACACCTCAGCGAGCAGAAAGCTTTAGTACTAGATAACCAGATTTTTTTTCACATGTAGTGGTATAAAGACTGTACATTTTCTGTTGCACTGCTAAAAGAATTTTCACATTGTGTAAGAGGGAGCTGCTTTTTATATAGTTTTTAAAAATATTTATTACAAACTTCTGTGCATTTCTTATTTTCATTACATAATGTATCATGTTAGAATAGTCTATAAAAGACGTCTGGGTGGACATTAAGGTGGAGATTTATCAAAACTGATCTGAAGGAAAACTGGCTTAGGGCTTGTTCACATATCAGTTATTTGATCAGTTATTTCCATCAGTTATTGTGAGCCAAAACCAGGTGCAGATCAAAAACACCAAACAGGTGCAGATCTTTTCATTATATCTGATCTCTGTTTAGTGTCCACTCCTGGTCTTGGCTCACAATAAGGGCTCGTTCACATCACCGTTAGGGCTTCCGTTCAGTCTTTCCGTTATAACATCGTTATAACGGAAAGAAACGGAATCCCTAGGACGGACATCAAAACGGACACCTTTAAGAGGCATTCCGTTTTGATCCGTCATAATAGAAGCCTATGGCCCTGCATAACGGATCCGTCTGGTTGCCGTTATGCTGGACGGAAAACAAAGTCCTGTCGACAGGACTTTGTTTTCCGTCCAGCATAACGGCAACCAGACGGATCCGCTGTTGGCCAAAATTTTGAGCTATCTACAACAAAAGTCCTCTATAAAAGCTGTTGTGTGCACATACCCTTAGTTTTTTCTTCATAGCATTTGTTCTAACTGGCAAGCATGTCTTCATATGCAGTACAGTAGAGTCCCACAGAAGTCTCTCAGGTAACACTATATCTATATCTGCACTTTCAATTCCGGTATTCTGTTCCAGAATGAAACAGAATAACAGAATTGCCATATCTGACATATGAATAGATAAGAACATGACATAGGAACATAATAGCGGCTTTCTAATAGACAAAATATAGCTGCTATCTTGTAACAGAATACCAGAATTAAAAACACAGATATGGATATAATCTTATAGTGCAATCATTGAAATGTGAATCGAAGTATTTGAAGTAGACTTAGAGCAGAATTTCCTTGTGCTTCAGGGTAACGAATAATTTTTTTCCCTGAAATGGGGGGGAAGAAAAAAAAAAACTCATCCACTTGATCCTGTAGAGGCTGTGGCAGCCATTTGATTGAAGATCTAGTGTGAAATTGCATGGGTTGTGACATATGACATCATCACCCACTGTGCAGGATTTTATGCTAGATCTTCAATATGGTCATGGCAGCCTCTACGAGTTTTTTTTTTTTTTTTTTCTTACCAGATTAACCCTTGAAAGCCACAATGAGCATCTCAGCAATGAACGTGGCATCTGAGAGGTTCAATGAAGGAGTGCGGTGCAATCGTTGTTCCCTGTCATTGCACCCGCTAATTACAAAAAAACATGCTTCGTGATGAAGTAATTCATCATGAACCAAGTTTTTTTGTAAAATTTAACGAAGCAGCCAAATTTAATTTTCAAAAACTTTGCTCATCTCTAATTGTGTTACTAATTCAACTTTGATACAACAGAGACAAGAGACAATTTGAACTGAACACATGTGCATAAAGAGAACCTCTGACACTCAACAGTAAGTCCAGCAAATTCACGCCACACACAGATAAAGCTTTGAATCCTTTTTTTTCTCCACAATCCGATATTCAAAGTCTGAACATCTTATTCAGTAATCCAACAAAATAAAAGAGATGTAGTTTTGCAAGAAAGGAGGTGCTTGAGAAAAGGGGTGTGACTCCCTAAATGTTGCTAGTGTGTGGGTAACCTGACTTTCCTCTCTGACCCCGGTGAACAATCTCCATACAACAGAGCCGATAAGTATGTTTGATAACACACTTTATGTGAAACTGCACTTTATCTATTTCATTGGATTATTGAACAAGATGTCTAAAATTTAGATATCAGATTGTGGGGTTTATGAGAAGATTTAAAGCTTAATCTGTATGTGGTGTGAATTTGCTGAACAAATACTCTATATACAGTAGATATATCTCATGGGAACAGCACACACTATATATGAGTGGTGTCAGGATTATCTCAATATCTTGTATCAAGATTTAATGTTTTACCTGAAAATGTATTCAATATAATCATAATATTATATATTAGTTATAGAATACACTAGCAGAAAGACCCGGCTTCGCCTGGGTATATTTCATCTATTTATTTAATGTTTCTGTGTGTCGTTGCAGAGAGAAAGTCAATGCAGCTGACAGAAATTGATTTTTACCTTCATTTTTTCAATCCCTATTGGCTGCGGAGTAGGAGGGGTGTGGTTTATGGAACACGGGGGGGGGGTTAAGTCCTTCATTTCAGGGTGGCCTAAATTATAGGTTAATGCCATGGTAATTTGAGGAAACACAATGGGTAGCAGTGGAAGAAAACATTGCTTTGCGCGGGTATATTTAATCTATTTCATTTAATGTTTCTGTGTGTCGTTGCAGAGAGAAAGTAATCCTCCCTCCCATCCCTGCCAGCTGACAGATGTTATTTTTACTTTCAATTTGTTCAATCTCCATTGGCTGCGGAGTGGGAGGGGTCATGGCCTGACTGAGTCGGGCGGGCGTGACGTTGCAAGACCGGGGGCGGGGTTTTAAGTCCTTCTTTGATGGTGGCAGAATTACAGGTCGATGCCATGGTAATTTATGAGGACACGCCATGGGTAACAATGGAAGAAAACATTGCTTTGCACGGGTATATTTAAATCTTATTCATTTAATGTTTCTGTATGTTGTTGCAGAAAGAAATCCCAACTTCCCTCCCACCCCTGCAGCTGACAGAAGTTGATTTTTTACCTTCATTTTTTCAATCCCGTTGGCTGCGGGGTGGGAGGGGGCGTGGCCTGACAGAGTCGGAGCGTGGTTTCGCGAGATCTGGGGCGGGGGTCAGGAGTGGCATGAATTACAGGTCGATGAAATGGTAATTTATGGGGACCTGCAATGAGTAGCAGTGGAAAAAAAACATCTTTTATTAGTACTGAACGGTCGTAGTCTAAAATTAGTCAATTTTATCTACGATTTTTGTGTTGTCGTTGCAGAGAGAAATTCACCCTCCCACCCCTGCAGCTGATTTTTTTCAATCCCCGTTGCCTGCGGAGTGGGAGGGGGCGTGGCCTGGCAGAGTTGGGGGTGTGGATTAATCAAGATGCTTCGAACGGTTTGTAGTCTGAAATTAGTCTATTTCATTCTAAAATTTTGTGCGTCATTGCAGAGAGAAATTCCACCTCCCACCCCTGCAGCAAACAGAAGTTTATTTTTACCTTTATTTTTTTAATCCCCGTTGGCTGCGGAGTGGGAGGGGGCGTAACCTGACAGAGTCGGGGGCGTGGATTAGCAAGACGCTTCACATGGGTGTATCTAATCTATTTCATTTAATGTTTCTGTGTGTCGTTGCAGAAAGAAAGTCAACCTCCCACCCATCCCTGCAGCTGACAGAAGTTGATTTTTACCTTTATTTTTTCAATCCCTGTTGGCTGGGAGTGGGAGGGGGCGTGGGCCTTACAGAGTCGGGGCGTAGCTTAGCAAAGCGCTTCGCATAGGTGCATTTAATCTATTTCATTTAATGTTTCTGTGTGTCGTTGCAGAATGGCTACGGAGTGAGAGGGGGCGTGGCCTGACAGAGACGGGGCGTGGCTTAGCAAAAGGCTTCGAACGGTTGTAGTCTATAATTAGTCTATTTCATCTAAAATTTTTGTGTGTCGTTGCAGAGAGAAATTCACCCTCCCACCCCTGCAGCAAACAGAAGTTTATTTTACCTTCATTTTTTTCAATTCCATTGGCCGTGGAGTGGGAGGGGCGTGACCTGACAGAGTCGGGGGCGTGGATTAACAAGACGCTTTGCATGGGTGTATTTAATCTATTTTATTTAATGTTTCTGTGTGTTGTTGCAGAAAGAAAGTCAACCTCCCACCTCCCTGCAGCTGACAGAAGTTGATTTTTACCCTTTATTTTTTCAATCTCTGTTGCTGCGGAGTGAAAGGGGGTGTGGCCTGACAGAGTTGGGGGTGTGGCTTAGTGAGACCTGGGGCGGAGGTTTTAAGTACTTCTTTTAGGGTGGCCTGAATTAAAGGTCAATACCATGCTTATTATGAGCCCACGCAATAGCAGCAGTGGAGGAAAACATCTTTTTATTACTACTGAACTGTAAGTAATAGAAAAAAACATAAGTTATATTTTTGGTAACCGAATACCTTTAACAGTGTCAGTGAATAGAAATGGATGAGATCCTCAGCTGCTGATAATTACCTGGTTGTTATGGAAACCTGCCCTCCCTGTGTGTGCCTTTGCAGAGAATGGCAGTTGGAGTTTAAAACCAAAGTTCCCAGTTGTAATGTTGGCTAATGGAGATCATATTTTGGGAATATCTCAGGAACGGTATGTCCTAGAGAGATGAGACCTGGTCTAAAACCTTCCCGGACACCTGATGTACCTGTGTGCCGAATTTGGTGAAAATCGGTCCAGTAGTTTGGTCGCGCATAGAGAACAGACAGACAGACAGACAGACAGAAACTCATTTTTATATTATTAAGAGAAAGAGATAATCAAATATCAGTTTTGCTGCTTTAATAATGTGCTGTGTCTAAAAGGATGAGAATAAATAATAATAGCTGAATTTATATGCAATAATAAGTAATAATGCAGTGCTGAAGTTTTCTTGGGGACGTTAAGATAAATGACCTAATTAGCATTTTTATGATATGATATTAGAAGATTCTGTGGATATTAAACACCTGCAATGTATATGTTAATGCACCGCTGCTATTAAATGTGAAAAAAGAATTACATTCTACATTTCCATGCTAATTACAACTATCACAAAGCTTTATTATGTTAACGGTTACAAGTTCCTGTCACACTTACACTTTAATTAAGGGAGCTGCTACCTTAACTCATTAGCACCTAAACAACCTACATCCATTGATACTTCATTTCATCTGGCGATCAAACAACCACATTAAAAAATAATTACATGTGAACCATGGAGCTGAATAGAATACTTTACATTGTTCAGGTACAAAGTGAAACTCATGGTCTTGCCACGTTTGGATTTCGATTCATTAGATGTTCCAGGGCTTTAGGAGGCCATTTAATATAAGATTAGCAGGAACAAATTTAAAAAAAATATAGAAACAAAGAAACAAAATAAATAAATCAACACATTCCATGTATTCATTCATTTATGTTTTTGATGTTGAGTTCTCTGCCAGCACAGAACTCAGCACTGTGGCTTAGTGGTTAGCACTGATGCCTTGTAGCATTGGGGTCCTAGGTTCAAATCTGAGCAAATATAACATCTGCATAGAGTTTGTATTATCTCCCTGTGTTTGCATGTGGGGTCCTTTGTTCTCTTCCAAAGACACACTGATAGGGAAATTAAGGACTGTGAGCTCCACTGGGGACAGTAAGTGATGATAATGTCTGAAAAGTGCTCTGGAATATGAACTATATAAGTAATAACTACAAATCTATCTAATACCATATGTTGTATTCTGTATCTGTTTAACATATGTAAAACTGAATAGTTAATCAGGGGTGTTTCTAGGCTAAAAAATTTGGGCCTTGGCCAGTGCTGTTTTGTCCCTTACCCCGAATGTACTGCCTGCCAGATAGATACAACTGTATTGTCATCCTCAGGATGGCAATACAATTATATCTAATGCACTGGAAGAGCTGAAGGAACTGTGATGACATCAGTCATGTGATCAGTGCAAAAGGCAGTGGTTCAGAAGGACCTGCGATGATGTCACCATGTGACCAGTACAGGAGAGGAAGGCGCTCAGCAGTGAAGAGGAGAAGTCCTGGGGAAGAAGCTGTGGTGTGGTCTGCTACATGAGGAGAGGTAAGTGAAGGGATAGACTCTTTGTGTGAGAGGCAGAACAATGTTGGGAGTTGTGGTTATTTAACTAGGACTGTATGTTAGGGCTGAAGAGAGGGATGTTATCTATATTAGACTATATGTCGGAGTGCTGGACGGAAAACAAAGTCCTGTCGACAGAACTTTGGTTTCCGTCCAGCATAACGGCAACCAGACGGATCCGTTATGCTTCCCCATAGGCTTCTATTATGACAGATCAAAACGGAATGCCTCTTAAAGGTGTCCGCTTTGATTTCCGTCCCATGGATTCCGTTATTTTCCATTATAACGATGTTATAACGGAAAGCTAGAACGGAATCCCTAACGGGATAATGTTGAGGGGGTGATGTTATTTATATGGGACTGCATGGTCGAGGTGGCTGGTACAGGGTGATGTTATTCACATTGGACTATGTGTTGGAAGATACTGGGGAGGGGATGATGTCATTTACATGGGACTGTACGTTGAAGGCAGCTGTTGGAGGTGGTGATGTTATTTACCTGAGACTGTATGTTGATGGTGACTATAGGAGGGAATGATGTTATTTAAATGGGACTGAATGTTGGAGGGGGCTGAGGGAGGGAATAATGTTATTTACATGGGACTGTATGTGCGGGAGGAGGAGGGTCAAGAATTGGGCCGCATTCATTGGGGCTTGTACCCTTGCAATGCCCCTGTAAATATGTCCATACTAGGCCTTTTTCTACGTCAATATGAGGTTAGCAAAAGGAATTGTATCATTGGAAGCAATTAATTCCAGCTGATTGCCATCTGACTTCCTATCAACCCTGACAAACAGCTGATTCTGTTGCTGCAGGCAGACAACAATCTCTAATATTAGGAGTTAGATTTTCCCATATTCCCAATGGGGTTTCTTTAATCTTCTGGACCCTGAACCCTAAACCAGCAAACATCTTTATTAGTAATAATAATTGATAATAATAAAGATAATTGTTTAGTTTGGAGTTCTTGCCATCACTGGTATGGACACCTAAATCACAGATAGTCATTCAGAATTCCACAAGGTATTGATTACAATACAGATGATTCCACAGTGGGTGGAAATGCAACAACTCGAAAAATGCCCAATATAATCAATTGTCTACTTGTGTAAAGGGGCCTTTACAGTTGAGATGCAGTAGCGAATATGTGAAGTATGGGTCAGGGACTTGGGAATTATTTCCCTTCAACTTTCATAAAGGCTACTCCAGCCTAAAAGTGAAGTGGCAACCTGGGAAAGTGTAACCACACTTAGCAGTGGCTAAATGCTGTGCTGTACCTAAGTCACTCTAGAATGTGATCTAGAATGTTTTATTAGTCCCAACACATTTTCCCATAAGGCAGCTGGGTCATCAAGGGACCAAAGGGCTGAAACTATATATTCCATAAAAATGGAATACATTTCAGAGATAATAACTTTTAACTGATATAATAAAGGCTAGGTTTTATTATAGGGATTTCTTTTTGTATGTGATACATGATGGAGTTAACAAGTAGTTTTACTGAGGCAAGCAGTTACGAAGCTGAGGCATTTGTAAAATACTGACTTACAGGACTTTAAATGTTGACAATCAAAAATTTCATGTGGGCCAAATATTGCCAACAAGAAAAAAATCTTACAAAAAGTATTATAGATCAAAGCTCTGATGTGTTCTACAAGAAAGTTTCCCTGGCTTACATAACACATGGAGATCTTCAAGGCGATTGTCAGGAAGGAAGCATTCTTTCCTGTCAATCGCCTGCTTGCTAGTGGAGGAGACCACTGCCATTACATGCAGCAATCCCTCCCCCTTCAGTATAGAGAGGAGCAATAGCTAATGCCATCACCCTTCTCTATACTGATGATTATCAGTATTACACTGCCAGATAATCGCTAATGAGCATTCATATGAAGGTTTGCTAGTGATGATCTGAACAGTTATCTGCATGTCTAATATAAGTTTAAACCTACTGTATTTACAGAAGGACCATTTATCTCAGTATTCAAGGGTCTTAGGCTTATATTAGACTGGCAGATAATCCTTAAAATCATTGTTAACAAGCATTCATATGAACACTCATTAGAGATGATCTGACAGTGTAATACTGCCACTGATTACCTGATGAACAATCAAGCACTCGTTCATCAGGAAATTTGGAATCTTTTAGCAGGTTTAAAGATCATTGCTTGCAGGTGGCAGATCGTGCAGTGTAATCACGATCTGCTGCCAACAAATTATGATTCAGGATGGGCACAACCAATGGCATTAGTGATCACTCCTCCCCATACTGTGGAGGAGATGGCTGAATTAATAGCAGTGGGCTCCTCCACTGACAAGCAGGCAGACAAGCAGACATTCCTTCCTGACAATCCCCTAAATAAAAAAAGAAGGGAGGACAGCACACCTGGCTTGGTGAGCAATGGTTGCACATGTCCTGGAGAGTGGTAAGTTCCCCACAGGGATCAAATCATCAGCAAAAGTAGAAATTTGGATGGAGACAGCACGTCCGCTAGTGATGATTTATTCCAGATGCAATGTTGAAAAAACAGCCGAAATGTTGCATCTGGAATAAATCTTCACTTGAGTACATGCTGTCTCCATCTAAATTTCTACTTTTGCTGATCATCCGGCACTCCAGCTGTGGTGAAACTACAACTCCCAACATGCTCCACTCATTTCTAAGGAGTTCTGAGAACAGCCAAGCAAGTGTACATCTTGGGAGTCATACTTTTACCACAGCTGGAGTGGCGGAGGTTAGCCATCAAGATGATATTTAGGTGTAATATAAGCCTTAGAGACCTCAGATGATAAGATTATCTCTGACTCAGAATGCAGTGTAACAGTTATTTAAATGACTTTATTATAATAAATGCATACAACATTTAATAACAGACAACGCATCAATACTGTATCACGTGTTAACAGCTTTTCTGTATACTTACATTTCCTTGTTTTCACTATTGCATTTATTCAAGCAATTTTACCATGCTTTATTTCTCTCTGGATTGTGATATATGAGAACCCATGCCCTTACTTTGTCACTACAGCACCATCTCTCCAAATTCAATTTTGGTGTCATTTATTATTATAGTTCATAGTCATCCTGGTCTACTGCATGCCTTGCCTTGTTTACTCTTCCTAATCCAGTCATATTCTGCTTCCGTCTAAATAAATCAACTGGACTTATAGCAGCCAATGTTATTTTGGTATCTTCAATATTGCCTGGCTATGATATTTCAAAATTCAGATGAAAACATAAGTAAACAATCTGAAGGGAAAGTGAATTAGCTATGTTGAAGGGTGCTATTGGCCATGTAAGAAACTTATGATGAATTCTCTGGAAATGTTACCAGTTTATTGACCATTATTGAGTACTACGTACTACAGGAAATTTAGTAGTACCAAAATCTGAGATACATGAGAAATTAAAGGGGTTTTCCCTTTAAAACAGTCCAGACAATGTAAATGAAGCAGAAGCATTACTCACCTCCACCAATCTCCCACCACTGCCATTCCCTTCCCTTCATGTCCAAGCTTGGTATCCCATAAAATCCAAGAATGCCTCTCTGAGCCAATTACTGCTTGAAGCTAATAGCACTTAAATACCATGTTTGGTTGAATAAGCATTTCTTGGCATTTCATGGTTTCTCAAGCCAGGATAGGAAGTAGAGAGAATTGGAGACCACAGTAATGTTGTAATTGCAGAGATGGGAGCAAATAGCCACTAAAGACCATGTTTGGCTGAATAAGCATTTCCTGGCATTTCTGGGTTTCTCAAGCCAGCATAGGAAGTAGAGAGCAGTGGAGACTACACTAATGTTGGAATTGCAGTTGGGAGCAAATAGCCACTAAAGACCATGTTTGGCCAAATAAGCATTCTCTGGCATTTCTGGTTTGTTAACCAGGTTAGGAAGTAGAGAGCAGTGGGGAATGGCAGTGGTGAAATATTGGATGGAAGTGAGTAAGAATTATTTTTTATTTTTAAGTTTCCATGGCCTGTTTTTTTAACAAAGGATTTTCCTTGGAAGACCCCTTTAAATGTCCTTCTAAAATCACATACTGACACTTTAAAAGAACAATGTACCTTATGCAGTCATTTTTATTTTCCTTATTTTTTCTTAAAAAATGTTTTTGGAGCTCTGGGATCAGTTCTTAGCCACCATATTTCAGTTTGGCATGAATTGTTTCTGATAGCTACCTGCGGTGTTTACCAGTTTGCTGAGTAAAAGCTATTGTTTCTTACACTAAGTTGTCCAAAAAGAGACAAACTAGCATCAGTGACTTGTTATCACCTGAACAAACACAGTTTTACTGCGTACATCACAGTACACATAAAAGTCTGTCTTACTTTAAAGTACAATACAGTTATGGTTGTCAACTCGAGCATGCAATGCAACTCGGCAAAATACATAGCAGGTTCATCGCAAATGGCTATGTCAATGGTGAAAAGAATTTATGAAACCATACAGTGTGAAAAATACAGCCCAAGAGTGGAAGATTTAGGATTATTTGATCCCTAAACCATTAGAGTAGATGTATGTAAATTTCTCCAGCAACAATGGGGACTAGAAAATATTAAAAATAAGGACATGGCTAAAAAAATGTTAAGGATCTCAGTAGAAGAGTGTTTGATTTCTTAATTTAATATGTTTACTGTGCAAATGTATTGAATGAAATGTAAACGTGTCGAGGCATCTACTTTATTCTAACACCAGACACTCAATGAATACACTTAGTGTAAAGAGAAAGCCATTTCATTGATTAAAATGGATGCTTGATTTTAAGCCAGAGAGAAAGAGGATCTATCAGGTCTCTTATGCTCTTATGCTACACCTATCTAATGGCAGAACAAGATAACGGGAGAGATGCTGAATTTGGAGATACACAGCTTTCTATTATTTCATTCAGTATTTTCACATAAAAAGCTATTAAAATGCTGCCAGGATAAAGTTGGCACACACTGACAGTTGCTCCTGACTATACAGTCAACAGGATGATTTGTGTTGGTGGGAAAGCGGACTCAAAGGTGTTCTGCATGAGTCCTGACAACATTTAACCCGTTTTTGCACAATAACCCCCTCCTAACCTCTGCTGTAAGTCTGGTCTCTAAACATGGTGCCTGCTGATAAGTTAAGCAGGTACCATAGCCATCACATTTCTCCTTCAAAATGTTCCTGTGAATTAAAGAATGGCAGAATACCCCCAAATTCAGGTGTGCAAATCTTGTGGCATCATACCCAAGAAGACTGGAGTTTGTAATTGCTCCCAAAGGTGCTTCAACTAAGTAGACGGATCTCCATACAACATTAAAACAAAGTTTGTAGCGAAGTGCCTACAGATCTTGTATCCAAAGCTCACTTCGCTCATCCCTACTCATTATAAATTGGCAAAGATTTTGAACATTCTGTTTTTAGTTTGTCATTATAGGGTACTGAGGGGTATAGGGTAATGATGGGGAAAAATTTCAATTTCTTTTTATTTTAACATAAGGCTGCAGCATAACAAGTGTAAGGGTGTGACGACTTTTCAAATGCATTGTATGTATGGAAGGTTGAGAGGAATCAGTTGAGAGACATATATAGCTAGGTTTATTTTAGCTATCTTTCCAGTGTTCATTACATTTTGTTATGTGGTATTATACCTTAAATATCTTTAAGATGGCCATACAATTTTTTATGAAAATGTTCCTTTTCTATCTTTTGCATAAATAATTGACAGAATAAATATATTCTGTCAGAGTGTAGTAGTGGTGCCTTTCTTTAGTTCACCACCACTGTTTCTCGGTTTCTGTGTATATTGTTTGCTATTTTGGATCTGACCCAAACTATTTTCTGATTCTGACTTTGGACCAATGCCTTTGATAGATGCAGACTGTTAAGACATACAGGGAGTTGTTATTTCACCAGAGACTGAGGACAACAGATTGTAGACCACTATACTATAGTGTACATGTTCAATAAGGATCCCATAGCAATAATACAAATGTCTATTGGAAATTAGGGCTGAAGGTGAAAGATCCGGTTATTGAATTTGTCACTTTCTCGCAGTCAGCAAGCAGTTTAACTAGTTTATGCAATATTTGTAATCCACAGCCTGCCCAGAGACTATTCCATCTTGGATAGGCTGGAAATGAAAAAGAGGATTACCGTATTTTTCTTTTTATAAGACGCACCCAATGATAAGACGCACCCCAGAGTAGGAAAATAAGAAAAAATATTTTTCATCAGACCTCATATCAGACCCCCCCAAAATTTCATGACATCAGACCTCCATCAGACCTCAGATCAGCCCTTTCAGACCCCCATTAGACCTCAGATCAGCCCACTCAGCCACCATCAGACCTCAAATCAGCCCTCTCAGCCCCCATAATAGCCCACTTAGCCCCCATCAGACCTCAAATCAGCCAATCAGCCCACTCAGCCCCCATATCAGCCCACTCTGCCCATCAGACCTCAGATCAGCCCACTGTGCCCCCATATCAGCCCACTGTGCCCCCATATCAGCCCACTCTGCCCATCAGACCTCAGATCAGCCCACTGTGCCCTCATATCAGCCCACTGTGCCCCCATATCAGCCCACTCTGCCCCATCAGACCTCAGATCAGCCCACTGTGCCCCCATCAGACCTCAGATCAGACCACTGTGCCCCCATATCAGCCCACTTTGCCCCTATCAGACCTCAGATCAGCCCACTGTGCCCCTATCAGACCTCAGATCAGCCCACTGTGCCCCCATAATACCTCAGATCAGCCCACTGTGCCCCCATAATACCTCAGATCAGCCCACTGTGCCCCCATCAGACCCCATATCAGCCCACTGTGCCCCCAAAAGACCTCAGATCAGCCCACTGTGACCCTATATCAGCCCATTGTGCCCACATCAGACCTCAGATCAGCCTACTGTGCCCCCATCATACCTCAGATCAGCCCACTGCGTCCCCATATCAGCCCACAGTGCCCCTATCAGACCTCAGATCAGCCCACTGTGCCCCTATATCACTCTGCTCCATCAGAACAAAATAAAAAAACTCTCTTACCTCTCCTGCGCCATGGCTCTGCTCTGGGTCCGGCGATCCTCTGTCTTCTCCGGCCGGCGCTGCAGTCACCTGACTGCGTGCAGCGTCAGGTCATAGTGCGCACACTACGTCCTGATGCTGTACAAGGTCAGGACAGTGCAGCTCCAGGAGGAGAAGACAGAACAGCGCCAGACCCAGAGCGGAGCTGCAGCGCAGGAGGGTGAGTATGTTTCCCCTCTCCCGGCACCTATTACATACTAGTGAGCACTTCCATAATGGAAGCGTTCACTAGTATTCACTTTATAAGATGCACAGCCATTTTGCCTCTACTTTTGGGGGGGGGGAGTGCATCTTATAAAGCAAAAAATACGGTGACTCTTCTCTCCTTCCCCATATTTCCCCTACCTCCTACCCTCTTTCCTATCCCCTATGCCTTATAATCCTTTATACATTGTTTGTATTGCTTTGTTGTTTGACGTAGTTTGTTTTGCAGTTTGTAGGAATGTAAATGTAGCATGTGGTGTGATGTACAGTATAGGTTAGCCTGTACTGTATATTGAGATTTCATGCTACTAGTATGGTGAATGGTATTATTTATTGTGTACTGCTTCTCGACCTTTGCTGTGTTGCAGTAGCATATATCATATGTTTGGTAATGACAATTGATTGTTGATAATATATTTTGAATAAAAAATACATGATTTTAAATAATGTCCTTTTATTTATTTCATTCATATTTATGTTTATTCCCTTTTTTAACATATTTTAAATGGCCATTTCTTTAGCTTTAATACAAAGCTGGGATGTGGGGGCAGGTGGTGTTTCAAATAAAGGAGTTAAGAACGATTAAAAATGTCACTTGCCAATAAAAAAAAACAGCTAAAATGAGAAGAATAACAGCAAAATATCTATATAATAACATAGGTAACAAAGTGGTTGTCTAGGAATAGAGTCATGTCTTAAATAGGACTGAGCTGCAATACCTGACACAACCTTTAAGTACCTTAGGTTGGAACGACCAACAAAAGAACAAATGAAAACATTTGAAAACTTTTCAATTCCAAAAATTCTATGCATTGTAGTAACATACTTAAAAAAAAAGAAAAAAAGTCTCTAAATTTGTTATTTATGTAATACCATTTCAGTAAAAGTAGGTATAATATACTGAAATTCTAATAATGTTTAACCCTTTCATGCCAAGCGCTGTACTAGTACGGCATTGAGCGTGTCTTTAAAGATGGCGCCCACTCTGCTCAGGATTCCTACAGCAGACACCCGCGGCTGATGTCCGCAACCGGCATGAATGCCGATTGCAGACATTTAACCCCTCGACATTTAACCCGGTGTTGCTCCGGCTACCCCGTGTGGCGATTGGAGGAGCCGGAGCGTGTATGCAGCAGTCCCTGCCTTTGCCAATGGCAAGAGGCTGCTGCATAGTATTTACTAGGAAACTAGTAAATTCATCATAGAGTCCAGCGCAAGTGCATTGGAGTCTATGAGAATAGCAATCAGATGATTGCTTGTTATAGTTCCCTGTGGAAACTCTAAAATAGTGTGAAATAATTAAATAAATAAAGTTTTTAAAAATAAAAAAACATAAAAATTCAAATCACCCCTTTTCCCCGAAATAAAAATAAAAGTACTAAAAAAAATTTAAAAAATACACATCATGGGTACTGCCATGTGCAAAAACGCCCATACTATAGAAATATAAAAATTTCTTTCCCATACGGAAAACAATAAAACGGAAAAAAGCATCAAAATGGCCGATTTGCCGTTTTTGGTCGCTGACCGCGGACAGTGATGGCTGCTTGATCTCACTGCTCCTCACACGAGCTGCTGTTCAATCCAGCATAATGGAACATCCAGCTATCAAACATGGTGAAAACCAACAGGGACCCTTCAGAACTCCGACTGAACACACCTAAAGGTGGGAAAAGTCAGTCCGACATGGACAAATATTTCAAAAGACGAGGAACATCCCCGGCAGGAGGAGGCAAGATGGCGCCAAACGCTACAAAGCGCCAAACAGAACACGAAGACACAGACGGAGAAAGCTCATGTGCAATGAATTCTTCAAGAAGGAACTTTACAAAGCCCTGTCGCCCTTACAGAGAGATGTGGCCGACATAAAGACGAAGGTAAAGCAGATCGGGCATAGGGTGCTGACATTAGAGGAATCTCACTCTGCAGTAATCCAACATGACACTGCGGTGCAATCGTTACTTACCTCATACCAAGATCATATAAATACGGCCCTCTTGCAAATACAGGGTGGGCCATTTATATGGATACTCCTAAATAAAATGGGAATGGTTGGTGATATTAACTTCCTGTTTGTGGCACATTAGTATATGGGAGGGGGGAAACTTTTCATGATGCGTGGTGACCATGGCGGCCATTTTGAAGTCAGCTATTTTGGATCCAACTTTAGTTTTTTCAATGGGAAGAGGGTCATGTGACACATCACACTTATTGAGAATTTCACAAGAAAAACAATGGTGTGCTTGGTTTTAATGTAACTTTATTCTTTCATGAGTTATTTACAAGTTTCTGACCACTTATAAAATGTTTTCAAAGTGCTGCCCATTGTGTTGAATTGTCAATGCAACCCTCTTCTCCCACTCTTCACACACTGATAGCAACACCGCAGAAGAAATGCTATCACAGGCTTCCAGTATCCATAGTTTCAGGTGCTGCACATCTCGTATCTTCACAGCATAGACAAATGCCTTCAGATGACCCCAAAGATAAAAGTCTAAGGGGGTCAGATCGGGAGACCTTGGGGGCCATTCAACTGCTACATGATCATGTGTTTCACTCTTTATGCAAAGAAGCTGGCACGTTCCCTGAGTTTTTCCAGCAAGATGGTGCACCACCACATTATGGGTGTCAGGTACAAGCATTCCTAGATGAACAGTTTCCTGGAAAGTGGATTGGTCATCGTGGGCCTGTTGAATGGCCCCCAAGGTCTGCTGATCTGACGCCCTTAGACTTTTATCTTTGGGCTCATCTGAAGGCAATTGTCTGTGCTGTGAAGATACGAGATGTGCAGCACCTGAAACTACGAATACTGAAAGCCTGTGCTAGTATTTCTTCTGCGGTGTTGCTATCAGTGTGTGAAGAATGGGAGAAGAGAGTTCCATTGACAATCCAACACAATGGGCTGCACTTTGAACACATTTTATAAGTAGTCAGAAACTTGTAAATAACTCATGAAAGAATAAAGTTACGTTAAAACCAAGCACACCATTGTTTTTCTTGTGAAATTCTCAATAAGTTTGATGTGTCACATGACCCTCTTCCGAATGAAAAAACTAAAGTTGGATTCACAATGGCCGACTTCAAAATGGCCGCCATGGTCACCACCCATCTTGAAAAGTTTCCCCCCTCCCATATACTAATGTGCCACAAACAGGAAGTTAATATCACCAACCATTCCCATTTTATGTAGGTGTATCCATATAAATGGCCCACCCTGTAGAAGATCAAAAAAACAGGAGCAGGGGCAAAAACATCTGTCTGAAAGGCATACCAGAGGACATTAACAACGAGGCCTTACCCAAAGCGATCGCCACCATTTTCTCTTCGCTAGTAGGCCCAGAAAAAGCTCCTGAGATTATAAATGAGCGTGCTCACAGGGCACTATGTCCAAAGCCTCCTTCAGATAACCCACCCAGAGATGTGATATGTGGCCTACTCAATTATCTAGATACAGCGGCTCTACTTAAAGCTGCAAGAGACACTAAAGATTTAATGTATGGTGAAGCCAAAATCCAGGTCTTTCAAAACCTCGCACCCAGCACGCTTGCCAAGTGCCACACTTTAAAACCGCTCACAAATGCCCTCACAGAAAAGAAATTTCCAGTGAGATGGCTTTACCCTTTCGGGCTTGCTACAGCCAAAGATAGAAAACAGGTTGTCATCCGTACGCCAGCCGATCTAGAAGAGGCGTGGGAAAAAATAGGACTAGAGCCGATAGAAATAGAATCATGGCTACCGATGCCAAAAGCACCAACATTTCCAGATCTACCTCGGATATCACCGTGGCAATTGGTAAGAAACTCCAAGTCACCCAGGCCCAAGAAAGCCCACAGGACTGATGAAGACACTTGAAGAACCTGGCTGATCAGTTATTCAGTGTTCCAGACACAGATCCTCGTTGAGACAACGCGGGTCTCCAGTAGTGGCAGATGGTGGATTGCCTCATGGACAGATAACTATATGACATAAATGTTCTCTGCTGTCAGAATGTGTCTAGTTGTCATACCTTACTTTTTGTTCAACCTAGATAACCTTCTATAACACTATCTTTCATTATTCTCACTTCTGGGATTCTTATTCCCTTTTCTCCCTCTCTATTTTAGCTTTAATATTCTTTCTATACTACTCTTTTATCAATCATGCAACTCAATTTATTCCTGTTGAGAAAAAATGAAGCAGGAGTATAAACCCTACTCATCTTTACAATAAGTCAGGTTAGCATTTTATGCTGTTTAGTTTTAGGACACCTGTCCCTAGGGCGAGACCTCATAGTTTAGCACACACACCAGTGCTGCCAAGAATGTTTAGATTTTCAGTTTTTGGTACTAGTTTCCGTTATATAATATATCCAACCTTTTAAGGAATTGTATGCTGTTGTCATTAAGTTGAGCAGTATGCTACCTAGTAGATAATGGTTGTTCTCCCTCCTCCAGACCTAATTCAGAGGTCCCCAGGTTTTGCTTGCAAGGAGTTTTTTCTCCAACATGTGTTACAATCAGCAGGGAAGGCCGTGAATACAATAGATGCTATTAATATGATATTGCAACATGTTTTGACATTTCTGTATTTTATGTTTTTTCTAGTTTTTTATATCCGTACCAGTGGTGGATCCCAAACTGATCTGACAAGGTTCAATCTGAGACATGGTGATGGCTGAACTAAGAGTTTTATCACACAATGTGAATGGAATGAATGTCCCACAAAAAAGACTCTTCTCCTGAGGAAGCAATACGCGAAACGCGCGTTGAGGAGGCAGGTCACCTGCAGCCAGTTCTGGTTACGTAATGCCAAACATATAGATTATATTGAGACGGGTAGTCCTGTGTGCAATCTATTGATGTACTGCCGTATATGTGGTTTATACTATTCCACAGAATTAAGCATCTTCAATGTTGTGATTGTGATGTTTTTTAAGGGCAGAGTGCAATAGTGTATTGCCATAATGATATTATGAGATGGCGATTTAGGTATTCCAGCTGGTGGCAGGATTGTTCAGAGCTGAGGTTCTTTGGAATATAGATGATGTAAGTGGTTGTTGTTTTATCATGAAATAATAAATTTGTGAGTAAGTTTGTATGAACTGTTTAGGACTCCGTGGTTTTTTTCATGTAATTATTATTAGCTTGGGGAGTAGTTCAGTCACGAATATTAGTGATTTAAGTGTGAACTATACATATTGATATATATATATAGTATCTAAATAATGGGACTACTTGATGATTCTATACTATTTATTTAAAAAGATAAATAATGTACTTTTGGTTCCAACTGTACTTAGGTTGGACACATGATTAACCAGATTTGGAAGCGATCCACTATTGGTGCGGATTTTACTTTTCGTTAGTTAAAGTTACAAGTTTGTTTCTTATTGTTCTCATATATTGAGACAAGAACTCAGGAGTCTCCTCGCTAAGTAACAGTGACATTCAATTGCTATATTTTGAGTCCCCACATTTGAAGACAGGCACTGTTTTAATACTACTTCAGTCATTTGTATACCAAGCTTTGTTTTTATAAGAATTTCATTCTCTGGGTGTTGCTACACTCTCTACAATGTTTATATGTTTTGTACTTGTATACCTACTTTCAATAAAAAGAGATTACATAAAAACACACCCCTGAATGGTATCAATGAAAAGTTCAGATCTCCCTGCTAGCGCTGGAGTAGACAAGACGCACGGCAGGAGAGCTCCGTGAATCACCTACATTTCTCCCTGAATTTTCACAGTTTGTGCCACCAACACTGACATCTTGTACATTGGGACGTGTTCCCTGATCAACGGGGATCATTTTGGTGCGTCTGGCTTTGGTGCGCGGCATCCACAGCCTGGAGTGTCTGTTGGACTGTACATGTTACAGTCTCCATAACATTTCTGCTGTCACTGAGTACTTTCAGGGTCTTAGGCCCAATTTTTATAGCCAACAAGCCATTCCAGCTTCACTAATGTGCTATTAACTACTGAACTGAGGAGTGTACAACAGATCTTCTGCTTTTTCATACAATATTATCGCTCAGCTTCCTCCTGTGCTCCATTTTGTTTACATTCCATCATGGTGAAAGTAGGGAAGCCAGACTTGCCAGGGCCGGTAAAGTCTCACAAAGCGCAGCATGGTTTACAGAAATACTTTAACAAACCCTCACCTCACCCTACAGCTGCTCAAAAACACCAAACAATGGCTTCTCAGTCAGCTGGTATGGAAAGTCCTGAGTCAGAATTACATGATAAAGAAGAGTCCCATGATACCGATGCACAGCTTCAAACTACTGTTTAAATTTTCCGATATTAAATTGGACATTAGGGAGATTGGAGGTCGAGTGGAGCAATTAGAAGAGAACCAGATGTCGCTTATAAACCATGGTGCAGCTACATCGCATGCCCTGCATACCTGACAGATACACCTGAGCAACCTCCTGTCATATGTGGAAGACCAAGACAATAGAGGTAGTAGAAATAACCTACGCATAAAAGGAGTTCCAGAATCTACTGCAACTACTAATGTTCTGGATACAACATACTCCATACTGCGCTCCCTTCTAGCTCCAGACCATGCTGGCGACCTGGTGGAGGAGAGGGCCAACAGAGCATTGAGGCCTAAACCCAAAGATGGCTATCCACCCACATCATATGCAAAATTCTCAACTTCCAACACAGAGATGCCATACTGAAAGTGGCATGAGACTCAAAAGATTTATCTTATGCGGGTTCACCCATTGCATTTTTTCAAGATCTGTCACCTGTCACCCTCAACAAACAGAGGCAAATGAAACTGCTTACAAACGCCCTCCGGTCAAAGGGTTATCCCTATCGTAGGTTGTTCCCATTTGGCCTAGCCTGTACAATTCAGGGCACCACCAGATATGTCAGATGCCCTGAGGACATTCTCCCTTTTTGTGAAGCTATAAATCTAGCACCATCAGAGATCCCCTCATGGGCTCAGATTACTGATGTTGCTGAGCTCCCTAAACTACCCTCAACTTCCCCTTGGAAGACACAGAAGCAACGCAGTACCAAGAGACGTCCATCCAACACGAATGACTGATTCTGCTAAGATCTCCCAGGCGCTCTCTAATTCTTGGCTCATGCCAAGACACGTTATTTTACCTTCTGTTGACAACAATTGTTGTAGTTCTGAGTAACAGTTCGAATTGGCAGAAGCAGCGACATTGTCAGCTGCTCCTGGGCGACGAACATACATATTGCGGAGTTTATGACTCTTTTTATCAGTAATTCTGTTTCTTTAGTGAAGTTTGTAAGGAATCTGTTTTATCCCCCATCATATCACCCATCTTTCCTGTTTGATAGACAGGTCTGATTTGTTCTAGGGATTTGCATCCTGTTTCATTTATTGTTGTTCTGTGTGTAATCATTTGTAACTTTCTTTGCCTTGGCTAGTATTAATACGATCACCTGGAACGCGTGGGGACTGAATTTCGCCCAGAAAAGGTCTCGTATCCTACAGCACCTGAGATCCTCGCATTGCGATATCGCTATTCTACACGAAACACACTTCAAGAAGGGTAAAGTACCCAGTATGCCTCTCTCTTATTTCTCTCAATGGTTCCACTCCTGTTATGGTCCTTCTAAGTCCAGAGGGGTAACCATTGCCGTTAAGAAAACTCTCCCCTTTACATAGTAACATAGTTTATAAGGCCGAAAAAAAGACATCTGTCCATCCAGTTCGGCCTGTTTTCCTACAAGTTGATCCAGAGGAAGGCAAAAATCTGGTTTCCATGGTGTCTCATAAACAGAGAATAAAAAAAGCGATTCAACACTATTTTCAAGAAAATACTTCTTCACGGGTATCCTATACAATGATTTAAGATTTAATAGAAAATATCACAAGACTCGAGGGCTTAAATAAACAGTTTTTATTTATTTATTTATTTTTTAGAAAAAAAAGCGACAAAAACCAGCGAATCGCTATTTTGACGCTTTTTTCCGCCACACAATTCGCCGTATTGAAATTTTTTTAATATATTTTAAAAGTACAGGCGTTTTTGGTCACGGTGATACCCATGATGTCTATATTTATTGTTATTTAGGTATTTATTTTTTAATTATACGGAAAGGGGGGTGATTTAAACTTTTATATTTTTTTATTTTTTTATAATTTTTTTAAATTTTTTCTAATTTTTTGTGATTATTTTAAAGCTCAAATATGAGCAAATAGATTTTTTTTTCTTTATGAGCAATCAGGGCTTTTTAATTTTGAATTAATAACCAAATTTGCTTATTTCTTATCCTGGCCTGCCATCCAGTGGGAAGAATAAGAATTGCACTTTGAAAGCTGTAAACCTCATTAGCAAAAGCTTTCAGATCGTGTACAGACACCCTGATTGGCCACAAGGGGAGTCTGTACACCAGCGTACGCTTCCGGGTTTAGGCGCAACTAGATCTAAGGGTTAAGGAAATTAGGGACGCTTCTGGAACAACTTTTACGACTATCGAAGATATAGCCACCCAATTTGAGAAATTCTGTCTATATCTATAATCTAAGATCAGGAGAGACTTCAGATATTGAAGATAGGGCCAAGGCACACTCTTCCTTTAAATGGTCTTTATCTTCCATTCCATACTTGGGAATACAGTTGTCTCCCTCCCCCGACTGGCACACTCTTAATTACACACCTTTTATTCGTTCAATTGAAGATACAATGAAATCTTGGAAAATCCCATACATTTTGTGGCTGGGTAGAGTTAACCTCCTTAAAATGCTGATTGTCCTGAAACTTCTATACATGTTTCAAGTTCTGCCCATATTCCTGCAACGCTCCTTTCTCAAACTACGCAGCCTATTTTGAAATATGTATGGGACAATGATCTTTGTAGAGTAGCACACGTTGCATTAATCCAGCCAAAGAGGAAGGGAGGGGTGGGCTTTCCTGATATGGAAAAGCTCTATGGAGCAATTCAGATCTCGAGGATCATAGATTGGCATAAGCAAACTCAAGCTAAATTATATCTCCGTGTAGAGGAAGAAGTGGCAGGATTTTCTTGAACTCAAGCTTTGATTTAGACTAGGCTTGGTAAACGCCTGCCCTCCACCGTCTCCATTTTGACGAAGGCCCACCTTACATCCTGGCAGACGCTATCACAGATTAATGGCTTATGGACCTATCCATCTCCCATCATAAAACTAGGAGATTTACTAGGGCTTGCCTCCACGTTTTCAGGGTTCTGGACTTCCATACACCGTTCACTCAATAGAGAAGGGGGATGGGAGAAGGAACTGGGAATTACAGTATTACAGAGGAAGTTAAAGACATCTATTCTAAATGTTGTGGCCCTTCCAGATGTATAACTCTTCTGGAAACCTCATATAAATTAGTGAGCCGATGGTATAAAACACGAGTAGCACTTTATGCAATGTACCCTTCAGTTCCACCTGTTTGCCAGAGATGTATGTTAGATATAGGGACCTACACACATATATGGTGGGATTGTAGTCTTATTAAAAATTACTGGAAGGTTGTAGAGGAGGTAATATTCAAAGTATGCCCAGGTTCTCCGAAATTGTCCACCAAGATTCTGTTCTTGAATGTTTTCCCTACACCCCAAACCCACTTCAATTTCTCCTTATGGTATCAATTAATTCTGGCTGCCAAAGCAATTATCCCCTTATACTGGAAACAGGTGTCAGCGCCGCCAATTCTGCAGTGGATACATAAAGTAGGGCAGATTGCTAGACTCGAGGAACTCAGTGCCACCTCAGCGAGATTTCATGATAAGTACCTAAAATCATAGTCGCCATTGCTTACTTTCTCTACGCAAGGGGACCTCCAACCCTACTTATCCACAGTTAAAATGGATTCTCATTGCAGTGCTATAGGGTTTCTCCGCAAGTTCCTGACCTCAAATACAAAGATAATTTGTTGTTCAGCATTCAAAGCTCATTGTTCACCTACATCGGTTATTGTGTTCTGTAGGGATAGTCTCTCCCAAACGGTTATTAAGTTGTACTCTTATTTAAGATGAGAATTGGGGATTGGGGGGGCCTGGTGGGTATTCTCCCTGCCGGGTTCCATCTCTATCTCTTTGAAATTTTGTAAGCACATGCTCTTTTTTGTGATTATTAATGCACTGTATGATCAAAATGCTTGTTTGCTCTTTATTGAAAAACAATAAAAATATATTTGACAAAAAAAATCCAACTTTATAATTATTTTATCACTATCAAAACGCAAGACAAACTATAAATATTAGATATCGCCGGATTCGTACTGACCTGTACAATGAAAGTAACTGGTCAGTTTTATTGCACATCGAACGTTGTAAATAAAAAACCTGTAAAACTGTGGCGGAATTTTTTTTGCAATTTCACCCGATTTGGAATTTTTTTCCTGCTTCCCACTACATCATACGCAATAGTAAATGGTAGTGTTGGAAAGTACAACTTGTCCTGCAAAAAAGCCCTCATACAGCTCTGTGAACAGAAAAATAGAAAAAGTTATGCCTCTGTGAAGGCAGGGAGCGCAAAACGAAAAACACAAAATAAAAAAACCTCCGGGGGTGAAAGGGTTAATAATCGTTCCGCAATTTCTCTATACATAAGGCCCCATTCACACGTCCGTTTAAAACATCCGCAATCTATCCGCATCCGTTCCGCAATTGTGGACGGTTTTTGCGGATATTTTGCGGATCCATTCATTTCAATGGGTCCTGATAATCTGTGGACATTGCACCGTATGTTGTCCGCATCCGTTAATGTGTTCCGTTCTGTTTTGCGGATCCGCAAACAGAAATCCTCCTGTCCTACTTTTCTCCCGAATTGTGGTCCGTAGCACAATGAAAGTCTATGGATCCGCAAAAAATGCGGAAGACATACGGAAAGGCATCCGCATGTCATCCGTATTTGCGGATTCCGTTCCAGGAGGGGGTGAAAAAAAAATATGTTATTCATCCTTCCGTTTTTTGCGGATCCGCAAAAAACGGATGACATATGGATACATCCTTTCTGTTTTTTACGGAAAGACAGAACGGATGTCCTGGAAAAACAGAGTTTTTTGCGGAACAACGGATCCGCAAAAAACTGACCGTTTTCCAGGATGTGCACACATACGGACGTGTGAATGGGGCCTAAATCTGCAGATAACTGGTAACAGTAATCTATGGACTGTTACCATTAGATTGCTGTTATCAGTAATAATAATAATTAGAGAAGAGCGAATCGAAGCTGACGAAGTGCAATTCGTTATGAATTTCATGGAAAATTCGATTTGTCACGAAAGCGAATTTCATGGCGATTCGTAGTAACAAATCTTTTTTTTGTTTTCCTAAAATAGCTGCAAGTACATGGCATGATATGGAGGAAGGATTTCTGGGAAAAAGAAGTAAACACCCACAATGCGATCACATGCAGACATGTAGCCAATTAGCAGCCAGCCAGGTCCTGTGATGTCACAGCCCTATAAATAGCTCTGCAGAGCTGGAATCTGCCATTTGCAATTGATTTCAATGATCAGGGATAGATAATCTGAAATGCAGGGATAGGAGAGGGACGATTTCTAGACAGAATCCATAGGGGATTATAGGCAGTGAAATCGCTATTCTGGTACACTGAGCAGCAGTGACTGGGCATTGGGGTTAGCATGTTATACAGCACTGCACTCTGTTCTAATGGCTTTTTCGTTTTGGGGTACTTTATTTAAAGAATCACCACTAGTGTCCCTTGTTGCAGTGCAGTAAGAGGGTCAGAGCCTTGTTTGGGGTACATTAAAAAAATAAATAAATAAAAAAAACATATAATCCGTGATTGGCAACTTGTAAATGTGAAAGAAATACTGTAGTTGCGGCGTCATTCGGCATACAAACAGACAAGCGACATATAGTGCTTACTTTTTCAGTGTAGTTGAATTGCCAAAACAACAGTGAATCTGTGTTTGTGGGGTTGTTCATTTTAAATAACTATTTGCGGCGTTATTCGCCATACAAACAGACAAGCGCCATATAGTGCTAACTTTTTCAGTGTAGTTGAATTGCCAAAAAAACAATGAATCGGTGTTTGTGGGGTTGTTCATTTTAAATAACTATTTGCGGCGTTATTCGCCATACAAACAGACAAGCGCAATATAGTGCTAACTTTTTCAGCGTAGTTGAATTGCCAAAAAAAACTGTGAATCCGTGTTTGTGGGGTTGTTCATTTTAAATAATTATTTGCGGCGTTATTCGCCATACAAACTGACAAGCGCCATATAGTGCTAACTTTTTCAGTGAAGTTGAATTGCCAAAAAAACTGTGAATCCGTGTTTGTGGGGTTGTTCATTTTAAATAACTAATTGCAGCGTTATTTGCCATCCAAACAGAAAAGAATAATATTGTGCTAACGTAGTCAGTGAAGTTGAATTGCCCAAAAAGGAGTTAAGACGTGGTTCTGGGCTCGTTCCTTTTAAATCGATAGTCGCAGCGTCAGTCGCTGTAAAAAAAGAAAAAAAAAACAGAAAAGGTTTTATTTTGTGTTGTGTTTGGGGAAAAAAAATCAAACTTCCTCGGCAAAATTGAATTGGTCAAAAAACAGTTAATAGGTTTTTTTGCGGTTGTTCATTTTAACTTCAATCGCCATCCATACAGAAAAGCGTGATATTGTGCTAACGAAGTCAATGAAGTTGAATTGCTTAAAAAAGAGTTAAGACGTGGTTCTGGGCTCGTTCCTTTTAAATCGATAGTTGCAGCGTCAGTCACTGTAAAAAAAAGAAAAAAATCAAAAAAGGATATATTTTGGGTTGTGTTTTAGGGGAAAAAAAATCAAACTTCCTCGGCGAAGTTGAATTTCATCATTCGCAATTCAAACAGAAAAGCGTGATATTGTGCTAACGTAGTCAATGAAGTTGAATTGCCTAAAAAAGGGTTAAGGCGTGGTTCTGGGATGTCAGACAGAGGGGTGACAGGCCCTTTACAGGGGAGGGGCAGTGGCACAAATTTTTCTGGAACAGGCACAGGTCTCAGCATTGGAAGGGGACCTGGTATTAGGGGTAACTCGGCGAGGACACAGCTACCGGTTTCATCTAGTGGTCGTGTGTTGACCACCAACCCAGATGTTCTTGAATGGTTGACTCGGCTATCCACTTCCTCCCAGATGACATCTGAAACCCCCAGCCAAGAGTCGGTGGGTTCGTCAGACACAACCCTTAGTTGGCATGGGCCTGGAGCAGCTCCAGTGCCCTCACCTGTCCTCAACCTGCCTCTGTCCTTTTCAGTTCCCTCAGCCAGAGAAGTACTATATGCTATGGGCTCTGCGCCACTATACAGCGAGGACGAACTACTTAAGGACAGTCAGCAGCTACTGGGAAGCCAAGAGGTGGGGCAGAAATCCGCTCCTTCCAGTAAGCGGTCAAGTACTGATGAGGAGAGTGTAGTGGGAGGTGATGTTGAGAGCGGTCAGGCTTTGTACACCGAG
The DNA here is from genome assembly GCA_900303285.1 of Rhinella marina. Classification (NCBI taxonomy): domain Eukaryota; kingdom Metazoa; phylum Chordata; class Amphibia; order Anura; family Bufonidae; genus Rhinella; species Rhinella marina. The sequence goes on along the minus strand of ONZH01015438.1, from coordinate 76,760 downwards.
ACAGTTGAGGAGGACATTAGCAACATGCAAACTGTAGTTGATGATGATGTAGCTGATCGCACTTGGGAGCCGGGTGAAGCAAGTGCTTCATCATCATTATCATCATCTGCAGACGAGACTGACAGCTTGCGCGTCAGGCAGCGGTGCAGGCAGCAAGTCGGTAGTGTGGCCGTTAGTCAGCGGAGTGGCAGCAGTGCAAGGTCGGGAGCCAAACGGCACACTTCACAGGTGCTTTCCGGCCTTGAAAAGAGCGGTGCAGGGGCTCATCCAGGCAGCGGAGGTACCACTCAGTCAGTGCGGAGTGTTGGTGGTAAAATCGCCTACTCGGCGGTGTGGAAGTTTTTTGTTAAGACGCCTGAGGAGGTGAACATGGCTATATGTAGAATCTGTGGTCAGAAAGTGAAGCGTGGCCAGGGTGCTAATGTTGGCACCATGGCCCTGTGCCAACATATGCAGCGTCACCACAAAGTGAACTGGGAGAACCGTGGATTAGATGTGGCGGTCCAGTCGGCAGCAGCAACAGCAGAATCACCCAGTGGCATGCATCCCATTTCAGGCAGTCAAAGCTCCAGCACCTCTGCCAAAGGGAACTGGCTGTCATTATCTACCACTCCAGATGCTCCTGCTCCTCTTCCTCTTATTCCTTGCCACTCATTACGGCAGCAGTCGTTCACCGAGGCGATTGCAAAGAGAGAGCAGTACACGTCCAGTCATCCTACAGCGCAGAAGCTGACTGTGCTCCTGTCTAAGTTGCTCGTGCTGCAGTCCCTCCCTTTTCAACTGGTGGACTCTGCACCGTTCAGAGAACTGATGGCTTGTGCCGGGCCGAGGTGGAGAGTCCCAAGCCGTCATTTCTTTGCCAAAAAGTCAGTCCCAGCCCTGCACAAATATGTAGAAGAGAAGGTGGCCCAGTCCTTGAAACTGTCGGTGTCTGCCAAAGTGCACACCAGCGCCGACCTGTGTAGTTGTAGCTACGGTCAAGGCCAGTACATGTCCTTTACGGCCCACTGGGTCAATGTCCTTCCTGCCCAGCCACACAAGCAACTTGAACAGGTGACGCCACTTTCTCCTCCTCATTGTCAAACTGCTGATCCTGCACTAATGTCCGGCTCCTTCTCTACCACCTCAGCCTCCACTGCAGGGTCAAGTCATAGTGCTCCTCCAGCGTACCACATGTGCAGGGCAAGGCGGTGTCACGTAGTTCTAAGCCTGGTTTGCCTGGGCAAACAAAGTCACACAGGGGAGGAACTGCTCCACGTCATGAAAGAAGAAATCGATTGCTGGCTTTCTCCGCGACAACTAAAAATCGGAACCATGGTGACAGATAACGAAAAGAACATGGTGTCCGCACTGCGCCAAGGAGGGCTGAGCCATGCGCCCTGTGGGGCACGTATTTAATCTGGTTGTCAAACGGTTCCTCAAGTCTTATACCCAACTGCAAAACATTCTAAGAATGGCCAGGTAACTTTGCATGCACTTCAGCCATTCCTTCACCGCCAAGCACACCCTCCTTGAGCTGCAGCGGCAGAATGGCATCCCCCAACATAGGCTGATATGTGACGTTTCCACCCGTTGGAATTCTACCCTCCATACAGAGGTGTAGCTAGAGGTTCAGCACAGGGGGGGCGAAACATACTTGAGTGGGCCCCTCACTTAGTAGCTTCCCAAACGCATGTTTCCAACTTCACAGGCACATACTACTAGTTGTGGTTATAATATTGTATTAGAAAGATGACTGTATAAACTGCTAGATCATCTATGCTGTTAAGTACAGTACAATAGACTTTCTACATACCCTAGTCTAAATACTCTACCATATAATGCAGTAAAATATAGGAGTAATAGGAGTAAAAAACAAGGGGACTCCTATGTTAAAGGAAACCTGTTCCCAGTTTTTACATCACTAAACTAACAGTCCCCTGCCCCCATCAGACCTCAGATCAGCGTATTGTGCCCCATAAGATCTCAGATCAGTGTACTGTGCCCCATCAGACCTCAGATCAGCACAATGTGCCCCCATCAGACCTCAGATCAGCGTATTGTGCCCCATCAGACCCCAGATTAGCATATTGTGCCCCCACCAGACCTCACATCAGCCTACTGTGCCCCCATCAGACCTCAGATCAACGTATTGTGCCCCATCAGACCTCAGATCAGCGTATTGTGCCTCATCAGACCTCAGATCAGCGTATTGTACCCCCATCAGACCTCAGATCAGCAGAATGTGCCCCCATTAGTCCTCACATCAGCCTACTGTGCCCCCATCAGACCTCAGATCAGCATATTGTGCCCCCATCAGACCTCAGATCAGCAGAATGTGCCCCCATCAGACCTCACATCAGCCTACTGTGCCCCCATCAGACCTCAGATCAGCAGAATGTGCCCCCATCAGACCTCAGATCAGCAGAATGTGGCCCCATCAGACCTCACATCAGCCTACTGTGCCCCCATCAGACCTCAGATCAGCAGAATGTGCCCCCATCAGACCTCATATCAGCGTATTGTGCCCCATCCGATCTCAGATCAGCATATTGTGCCCCCATCAGACCTCCGATCAGCAGAATGTGCCCCCATCAGACCTCACATCAGCCTACTGTGCCCCATCAGACCTCAGATCAGCGTATTGTGCCCCATCAGACCTCATATCAGCGTATTGTACCCCCATCACACCTCAGATCAGCAGAATGTGCCCCCATTAGTCCTCACATCAGCCTACTGTGCCCCCATCAGACCTCAGATCAGCAGAATGTGCCCCCATCAGACCTCAGATCAGCGTATTGTGCCCCATCAGACCTCAGATCAGCATATTGTGCCCCCATGAGACCTCAGATCAGCAGAATGTGCCCCCATCAGACCTCACATCAGCCTACTGTGCCCCATCAGATCTCACATCACCCTACTGTGCCCCCATCAGACCTCAGATCAGCGTATTGGGCCCCCATCAGACCTCAGATCAGCGTATTGTGCCCCCATCAGACCTCAGATCAGCAGAATGCGCCCCCATCAGACCTCAGATCACTGTATTGTGCCCCCATCAGACCTCAGATCAGCGTATTGTGCTCCCATCAGACCTCAGATCAGCGTATTGTGCCCCCATCAGACCTCAGATCAGCGTATTGTGCCCCCATCAGACCTCAGATCAGCGTATTGTGCCCCCATCAGACCTCAGATCAGCGTATTGTGCCCCATCAGACCTCACATCAGCCTACTGTGCCCCATGAGACCTCAGATCAGCCCACCCAGCCACATAAGATTAAAATAAAAAACCTTTCTTACCTGTCCCGCGCTGCGGCTTATCTCCGGTCCGGCGCTCTACTGCCTTCCCTGGCCGGCGCGCACTATGACCTGACGCTGCGTGCCAGTGAGACAGTGGAGTGCCAGACCGGAGGGCAGACCGGAGGGGGTCCCTAAATACAAGTGAGCGCTTCCATAATGGAAGCGCTCACTTGTATTCGCCTGATAGTCATCCTTGCTGGGCCCCCCCTCAGTCACTGGGCCCGGAGCCGTCGCCCCCCCCCCCGCCCCCCCGGTAGCTACGCCTCTGCCTCCATATGTTGGACCGACTGTATGAACAGAGAAAGGCCATAAACGATTTCTTAATGATCCAAGCGGACAGGAGTACTCCCCTGTGTAATTTTGATGTTAGCCAGTGGCAGCTCATGCGTGACACCAGCCGCTTGCTCAGGCCCTTTGAGGAGGCCACGTTATTTGTCAGTCGCCAGGACTACAGTATGAGCAACGTCATTCCACTGCTTCATGTCCGGGAATAGATGCTGCAAAATCTTTCTGGTCAGGGGACTGGAGACATGGAGACTGCATCTCATGGCCACATGAGTCCGGTGGGGGCTGAACTGGAGACGGAGGAGGACATTGGAGCACAAGCATTTAGTGGTTTTTCCACCCAGGTGACAGAAGAGGAGCAGGAGCAGCCAGAGGAGGTAGAAGGAGATGAGGAAGATGAGGCAGATGACCCAGAGACACCATGGCAGTATACAGTGGAGTTGGAGGCAGGGAGTCGCCCCGAGTCACTTACTCAAATGGCCCGATGCATGCTCACTTGCTCACGTAGTGACAGCCGAATATTCACCATGCGGCAGAGGGATGGCTTCTGGCTCTCCACCGTCTTGGACCCTCGCTATCGGTCCAAAATGGGGGCCTTTTTTTACCTGCTGAGAGGGAGGACAAACTGAAGTACTAAAGAGACATCCTATGTAGTCAGTTGGCTGCTGCCTATCTGCGTCATTATCCATCCTCTCGCAGGTCTGACCAGGGAGTCCCTCAGCGCTCACGTAACACTGCCAGAGCTGCTGTGGGGGGGGGTGGAAGGTTAGGAGCAGTAGCACTCCATCGGCAGCAACTTGAATCTGGAGTCGCTGATGAGCAGCTTTCTTCACCCGCCAAGTGCGGAATGTACTCACCAGCAGCAGGTAGACCAGGAGCAGACCCTGAACCAGCAGGTGGTGGCCTACTTGGACAGCACCCTGCCACCCCACATTGAAGATCCGCTGAACTACTGGGCAGCCAAACTGGATTTGTGGCCGCAACTGGCCGAGTTTGCACTGGAGAAGCTGTCCTGCCCAGCTAGTAGTGTGGAATCAGAGCGGGTGTTCAGTGTGGCGGGGGCCATAGTTACCCTAAGAACTCGCCTGTCCTTCCAAAATGTGGAAAGACTCACTTTTGTCAAGATGAATCAGGCGTGGATCAGCCAGGATTTCCACCCACCAACGCCTGATGCATCAGATTAGATCAGCCATGATGCGTCACCCAAACCTTGACAAATGAGACTGTATTCTTCAGGCTAACTGCCTCAGCCACTTTTATGATGCTGACACCCGCCTGATGCCACACATCTACCAGCTGTTCCTTTTACCACCCTGCATCTTTACCAGTGACTGGTATTGCCACCCACCTCTCCACTCTGTCACTGACCCAATATGTAGCCTTCTGATGCTGCTGCCACCTCAACAATCAGGTCTCCCCATGCTGCTACTGCTGTCACTTTTAGGCTATGTCACCATGCCACTCTGTGGCCTGATGATGCTGCTGCCGCCTCCACACGCTGTATCCTAGCTGCTGCTACCTCCAAATTATTTAATTGTGCCACTCTACGGTATGCTGCTGCTGCCTCCACACGCTGTGTCCTAGCTGCCGCTACCTTCTAATTATGTAATTGTGCCACTCTACGGTATGCTGCTGCTGCCGCCTCCACACGCTGTGTCCTAGCTGCCGCTACCTCCAAATTATGTAATTGTGCCACTCTGTGGCCTACTCATGCTGCTGCCGCCTCTACACGCTGTGTTCTAGCTGCTGCTACCTCCACATTATGTGATTGTGCCACTCTGTGGCCTACTCATGCCGCTGCCGCCTCCACACTCTGTGTCCTAGCTGACTTTACCTCCAAATTATGTAATTGTGCCACTCTGTGGCCTACTCATGCTGCTGCCGCTGCCGCCTCCACGCGCTTTGTCCTAGCTGCCGCTACCTCCAAATTATGTGATTGTGCCACTCTGTGGCCTACTGATGTTGCTGCCGCCTCCGCAATGCTGTGTCCTAGCTGCCGCTACCTCCAAATTATATAATTGTGCCACTCTGTGGCCTACTCATGCTGCTGCCGCCGCCTCCACACGCTGTGTCCTAGCTGCCGCTACCTCCAAATTATGTAATTGTGCCACTCTGTGGCCTACTCATGCTGCTGCCGCCGCCTCCACGCGCTGTGTCCTAACTGCCGCTACCTCCAAATTATGTCATTGTGCCACTCTACGGTATGTTGCATTTAAATTTTTATGACTGCTGCTACCTCTCCCAGGGTGTGTCAGTCTGTCTCATTAAAATTAGTATGACTCCTGCTGCCTCTCCCACTCTGTAGCCTTGAAATGTATTCGACTGCTGCCTCTTGCAGATGCTGTTACTGTGCCACTCTGTGGCCTTGAAATGTATTCGACTGCTGCCTCTTATAGATGCTGTTACTGTGCCACTCTGTGGCCTTGAAATGTATTCGACTGCTGCTGCCTCTTGCAGCTGCTGTTACGGTGCCACTCGTTGGCCTAGTAAATTTGTCCGACTGTTGCTGCCTCTTGCAGCTGCTGTTACGGTGCCACTCGTTGGCCTAGTAAATTTTTCCGACTGCGGCTGCCTCTTGCAGCTGCTGTTACGGTGCCACTCGTTGGCCTAGTAAATTTGTCCGACTGTGGCTGCCTCTTGCAGCTGCTGTTTTACGGTGCCACTCGTTGGCCTAGTAAATTTGTCCGACTGTGGCTGACTCTTGCAGCTGCTGTTACGGTGCCACTCATTGGCCTAGTAAATTTGTCCGACTGCGGCTGCCTCTTGCAGCTGCTGTTATGGTGCCACTCGTTGGCCAAGTAAATTTGTCCGACTGCTGCTGCCTCTTGCAGCTGCTGTTAGGGTGCCACTCGTTGGCCTAGTAAATTTGTTCGACTACGGCTGCCTCTTGCAGCTGCTGTTACGGTGCCACTCGTTGACCTAGTAAATTTGTCCGACTGTTGCTGCCTCTTGCAGCTGCTGTTACAGCGCCACTCGTTGGCCTAGTAAATTGATTAGAATTTTTTGGACCTTCTGCTAGGCAGTAGCATGTCACTCGTAAATGTTTGGTATGTTCTGTAGTCCTATTCCATTATTCATAGCTCAAGTATACAGGAAACCCTGTTTGCTTTAAACACTCAAATTTTTTTTAAAGTAAACGATTCCGGCCCCCAGGACACTCAGCGATGAGCATGGGGGAGGCAAGAGGCAGGGGCTCCCACAGGTGGTAGCTCAGCTCCCTGCAGACCGCCAGCTCTATCTCAAGATGGAACTCCGAGCTTCCTTGACGTACTGCGTCAATTCTGACATTTTACCACAGTTGAGGCAAAGCTGGAGCCTTCACTGCACCTCCTCTGTCTTACGTTTCTGTCTGCTGGCATAACCAGCCCCAATACTGATAAGAACATAGACTACAGTTGATCTTAACCAAAAGGCTGAGAATTCTTTTTTATGGTCTGCTCTTCAGGGTATGTCACCATGCCACTCTCCGGCCTGATGCTGCTGCAGCCGCTGACTCCACATGCCGTCTCCTAGCTGCCGCTACGTCAAAAGTATGTAATTGCGTCACTCTGTGGCCTCCAAATTGTGCTACTACTCCCACTGCTGCTGCCACTTCCAGGGTCTGTCATTCTGCCACTCTGTGGCCTACTCATGCTGCTGCCACCTGGCCACACTGTTGTCGTGCCACTCTATAGTCTGCTGATGCTGCTGCCACTGCCATCTCCATGCTGTCTGGGGGTCTCTGCTTGTATAAGCGTGTAATAGAACAGGTTCTGTCAAAATGTATGTGTAATCAGTGAATTGGTGTAAAAGGCATGCGCTTTTGGCGCTCTAGTAGGATCTTGGGCCTCTGCACGATTCTTTATAGCTGGCACTAACATTGTCCTGTAAGGCTGAGTTCAGACTTGAGTTATTTGGTGAGTTTTGGCCCCTTAACTGCCCAAATACATAAACGTGTGCAGCGATTCTAAGAGCGACGCCTGTTATGTGCGTGTCACACTGGCTCACAGTATTCTTTCACTACCACAGTAGGCTCCTATACTTGGCCACAAAACACATCCGTAGCCCCATTAAAAGTCAATGGGTCTGCAAAAATGCGGAACACTACGGAAGACATTCCGTATGTCTTCCGTTCCATTTTTATACGGACACGGAATACATACGGTCGTGTGAATGGGGCCTTACTCAGCGAGTCCGCAGTATGCAACTCGCTCATGTGAAAGCGTCCTTTGGCTAGAAATAATCATCAATTACAAACTGAATTGATCAAGCTTAACCTATTCGCTAATTAAAGGGACTCTACCTTTTTTCAAAAAGTGGGTGGATGGTTCTCTGGATATAACGTTTGGAACTCACTCCATATATTCTACTTCCCTATCTAGCTCTAAACTCCATCTTTTGTTTTACCTAAAGGGGTTGGCCACTTTGTTAACACTTATTAAAACTGTAAAGAAAGTAGGGAGACTTATGCCCCTTTCACACGAGCGGGAGACTCGCATGTCTCCCGCAACGCATCTACAGGGCTGGACTCTGCACGGACAGGGATCGCATAGCATTATATGCGATCCCAGTCAGTGCTGGAGTCCAGACCTGTAGCTGCATTGCGGGAGACATGCGAGTCTCCCGCTTGTGTGAAAAGGGCATTACACTTACTAATATATCTTCTTAAGCAGATCTGACTGGGGTTAGCAGGGGCACTTGTTAACAGCTGAAAAAAAGAAATTGCAGGAGGAAAGGAGACTGAGGAGAAGCAGTGATGGAGCTCACTGACTGCAGTGATGTAGCAGAGTCAGGAGCTCTGGACAACAAAGTGTGAGCAATCCTAATGTCTGCCCTGTCTATGACCACTCTGCAATGTGATCTCATCACCTACATGTTTATTCCAGCCAGACCAATAGGTCAGGAGTAGAGATGAGCGAACGTGCTCGTAATGAGCACTGTACCGCTCGGCTCCCCTGCGCTCACATGGACGCAGGCAGCCGCTTCCGTCGGGTAACCCCTTCTGAGCTGTCAGTATGGCTGAGGTCAGTGATATCAGCAGCAGTCACTGGTCTCATCTGTAAATATGTGCCCTTTCCTTCCTGCACACTGTATATAGTGATATATGATGCCCCCCCCATACAGTGATATGTGACCCCCACCCTGGGTTGAGAACCGTCCGTAAATTTACGGACAGTCTGCAAAACCTGGGTGTTTTCTCCTGCCGTCCATAGCATCTGGCAGAAAAAAAACACTGTCCATGAAACTGTGGCCAAAACTATGAATTCTGCACTGCGCATGTGTGCGCACTGCAGGGAGATGAGAGCCGATGCATCGCGACGCTGGAGAGGAGCGAGGAGGAGGAGTCCCACACTGAAAACCAATGAAAGCCCGGCTATCTTTCTAAGTCTTCTGCCTGCAGCATTCCCGCCCTATGCTACAGTGAGACTGGGATGGGACTTATAAAGCAGCAGAGCTGGTGCTGCTGGCATTTAATTAAGGTATGGGAGCATTTAAGTTGCTGGGGGTACTTAACGGGACAATATAATTACTGGGGGCACAATAGGGCACTGTTAAGCTACTAGGGGCATTATATATCTATATACCATGGTTTGGTCCAGGGTATATAGAACACCTGAAGAATAGCTGAAGACTAATGCCCCTTTCACACGAGCTGGAGACTCGCATGTCTCCCGCAACCCATCTACAGGGCTGGACTCGGCACTGACAGGGATCGCATAGCATTATATGCGATCCCAGTCACTGCCAGAGTCCAGCCCTGTAGATGCGTTGCGGGAGACATGCGAGTCTCCCGCTCATGTGAAAGGGGCATAAGAGCTATTGAAATCACTCTGTGACCCAAATGATAAAACTTAACTTTTAATTTATTAAATTAAATAACTCCAAACTGAAAAAAAAAAACGGTTAAAAATTACTATCCTCTCTCACTTGTGGCTACATACTTCTAATAGTGTCAATAGGGGTCCTATGGAACCACTGTTTTATCCTCAATATATTCCTATCATGGGGTGTATTACTTCATACTATTACCCAAAGGAGTGAATACCACCTGCCTTGTCTGTATAGGATACGATTTTGGTCTCCGTATTTAATGTAAAGGATCCTACAATGCCTTAAATGGGGTACTTGATATAAGTCCTTTTTTATTCGGATGGAGTATCTCTCCCTAGGGATTAAAATAGCAAAGCTCTCCTAACATGTTTCGCCATGAATTCAGCGTCATCAGGACTTACAGTATATCAAGTACCCCATTTAGGGCATAATAGGATCTTTTGAATTATATGGAGACCAAAATAATATCTTATACAGACAAGGCAGGTGGTATTCACTCCTGTGGGGGATAGTATAAAGTAATACACCCCATCAAAGGAATATATTGAGGATAAAACAGTGATAACCACAGGGCCCCTTTTAACACTACTAGAAATATGTAGCCAAAATTGAGAGGATAGTAATTTTTAACCGTTATCATTGGTCATTGGGTTATTTAATTTAATAAATTAAAAGTTAAGCTTTATCATTAGGGTCACAGAGTGATTTTCATAGCTCTTCAGATATTAGTTTCTTCTATGGGGGTTTTATTACTACTAGGAGAACTATGGAGATCGTTATGACTACTGGGGACACTTTGACAGCAATTTTACTGCTGGGTACAATGGGGGGCTATATTACTACTGGAGGCACTATGAGGAAAATTATTTATATTATGTGGCATCATTACTATTATTGGGGGTACTATTGAGGGGTGTTATAATTATTTGGCACAGTATGGAAGGCACTACTGCTAACAGGGAACATTTAGGGAGCATTATAACTGTTGAGGCACTATTACTAATGAGGGGACTCTGGGAGAGAATTATTAGTATTAGTGGGACTTTGGGGAACACTGTTACTATAGGGGGCCTACCTATATGGCACTGTTATTTCTATAGTATAGTATTTGGAGGCATTGGTGAACACAATGACCACAGTATTGGTGGTAACAGCAGGATAACACTGTGACACCAGCATGAAGAGGATAGAAACGTGAGGAACTTAAGATGTCTGTGTGCAAACTCTGCAGAAAGAAGATGTAGCTTAACGAACTTGTCATGGCGGTCTGGGCCGAATAGGGAAGATGAGAAAAGAGAATGTTTACATCAGAGGAGGAAACATCACTGAATGTAAGGGGTATGCGCTGCTGTATCCTCATGTATGTTTGGTAGTGGTGAATGTAATGCTCATCCAGCTATGTCTTTAGTGGGAAGGGGGGCTCTGGTGCATTGTGAATGCATAATATAGTCACCCCTTTCTTCAGAGCCATGTTCTGCAGCTCTGGTCAGTTCCCTTCTGGAGCTGCTTGTTTACAAACTGAAGTGGGTACTTGGATATATGGTATATATATGGCATATGACCACTGTAGCCAATCAGTGGCCTAATGCTGAGGACAGTAATTGGCTGCAGTGGTCACATGCCATATCCCTGCACATCAGTGTGTAGATCACCAAGACTGTACTTGCCTGTTGCATCCCTGTAAGTCTTTGTTTACATGGCCGCAGAAATGATGCTATAAAGTCCAGTATGTGACATGCATCATCACCGCAGCAAAGCACTCATACTAGAGTGTCAGGGATGTAACAGAGGAGAATTGTGGATTTATTTTGATATTTTATTTTTAACTACTGGACAACCCCTTTAATTCAGGCATGTTAGTTATTCTAGAGCATTATTTTTAGGACATTTTGTGGGTGTGGAATGGAGGTGTGGTCTCTAAAAATGTGGTCTCATAAAAAATTTGGGCTGTCCGTGATTTCTGGTTCAGTTGTCCAGAAAAATGTAAATGGAAGGTTGGCAACCCTGATCCCACCGTTGTATACTGTATAAAGTGATATCTGACTCCGTGTATACTGTATACAGTAATAGTTGACCCCCCCAACACCACCACCACACACTGTGTATACTGATGTGTGACCCCCCAACACCACCACCACACACTGTGTATACTGATGTGTGACCCCCCAACACTGCATATAGAGATCTGTGAACCCCTGTACACTGTATACAGTGATGTGTGATGCCCACCACTGCATATACAGATCCATGAATCCCTGTACAGTGACCCCCTTTATACTGTATATACAGATGCGTGACCTCCTGTACATTATATATAGTGATGTGTGACCCCCTGTACATTATATATAATGATGCACATTGTATATAGAGATGTCTGACACTTATTTTCCCTTTTTCCCCAGATGAATGGTAGTTATATATTCATAGATGATTGATGGGCTGTCAGCTGGGAGCAGGTCATGTGATGATAGACAGGAGGCTCCTCTCTATGTGAGCAGATCGATTTGTACAAATTTATTCATCAGAGTTCTTGTGTAACAAAGGTCTGCCCTCCTCACCCCCCTCCCCTCCCACTGTACAGCCCCCCTCCTCCAGCAGTCCGTGCACCTAAACAGAAATCTATGACAGCTCAGAGCTGCCATAGATTTCTGGCTTCATTTGAGTCAGAAAACTGGTGAAAATGAACATAAATTTGTTGGGGTGACTGGCCACGCCCGCTCTCTGCCATTGTCACGCCCTTTAAAAAAAAAGTGCAGTTAAAAATTTGCAAACACATAGTTTGCAACTTTTTAACGCCACTTTTTAGGAACAAGGGAAATTATAAATCTCCCCCTCATTCTGTTCATGGCTTACATCCAGTGGCACAACTAGAAATGACTGAGCCACACAGCAAAGTTATGAACAGGGTATCCCCCTCCCCCCTTTACTGTTGGGACTGAGGCGTACTTTCTATTGCTATGTCTGTACAGCAGTCTGAGGGGCTCTTGTCTCTATGGGAACACAGGTGGGTGGGGAGGTCATGCTCCCCTGAACACACTTGCTACAGTGCATGCTGGGATTTTTACTTTCACTTTGTAGCTGCTCCTCCCACACAGCCTGTCTGAGGGAGCTCCTCCAGGGAAGTGTGTCATGGTGAACAGGCTAGATAAATGACATACAGCCAGTACATGTCACCTGATAGAAATACTTTTTAGAGTTGGCTATTGTCTGGGGCACTGGGTTTTTGATACTTAGGGTGGCCAACCCCTTTAACTTTCTCAGACTATTCATTGTTGCCAGAGAGGATAGTGGGATGAATGACTCAATTAAAGCATCAAACATTACACTGATAAGTGCAAAGCTCTTCTGTAGGCATCTCTATCTATGCCTATTAGGAGAACATTAGAGCTGTCATACGGTGATCCTAACTCTACTAATCTACTATTTTACTAACAGATAACTTCCCCTTACAGTAGTAGTTAAATAAGCAATGCGTTACCTGTCTACAGCATATAGCATTTTTAACTCTCTACTGACTGCTACAGAATGACATTTTTTTTCTTAACATCAATGATATAGTAGTGCTAAATAAAGCAGCCAAAAAACTCCAGAAAATAGTTTTCTATGAATATTGAGATAAAAAATACCTCTTTTTGATGGAGGTTTCCCTTTATGTACATAAGTATAACAAAAACATAGTTTGCACTATTTAAAATCCCTCAACATCAGTATACAAGTGTATGCTGCTATAAGACCCCTACAGGAAAAGCCCAGGTAACATAGGGCCCTTATTGTAATGGGTGGTAAAAACCTGCACAGGAATCTCCTCTCTACAGATCCTACAACATAATCAGACAAGCTTCTGGGAAGCTAACCCAAGTATCACTGAAAGAGACAAACAAGCACATACAGTACTGGGAGAATCTTAGTGTTTGCTTTGGGGTCCTTAAGGGGAATGTGCCACCTATATTTATTTTCTGTTAGTTCAAATCAGATAGTGCCACATGCTTTTTTTATTCTAATTAGTTTCTATTGTACATGTTTTATTTTATTTCCTTAACATGATTATGGTGGCAGCCATCTTGCCTGAGCTGTTGTTAACAGCATTTAAAGGTATGTTTTATAGCAGCCACATGGCCCAGAAACTAGAGGGACACATTGACTTTTATGAGAGAGCTTTCTAGCTTTTTTTTATTATGAATGGTAGCCCTGTCATTGTAATCCTGCCAGTGATAATAATGCGATGACTACTCAAAGATCATTTGTACAGACCACAATATACCTATTTTTACGCTTAGTGGCCAATGAGAAAGCTGCAGGATTTTAGGATTTGTTTTATGGATACCGACAAGATAAATTAAAAATAGTAGCACCATAAATTAAAAATATATTGAATTTAAAGTTGATGCAAACAATTGGTCATTTTCTCTTTAAACCTCTATGTATGCCCCTGCTCGTTTTAACAAACTATATCAATTCTCCATAAATGAACATTTAAAGTCCTATTTTACTTTTCTCATCACTATGTACTATACACTGAATTTTAAGTGTTGCAGCTCAGAAGAGATCAGATCATCTCTATCTCATAAGCAAAAAATATAAAATGGTATAATCTTCCAAACTGACCACATCTTACTGGCAAGATCAATTGATTCAATCTTATAGCTTCATAGATGTTCTGCATTAGATGACTTGCTTTCTAGCAGTCTAGCTTCAGAACACTTATCATTTTGGACTTTGTATTTTGACTGTTTGTTTTTTGACCTTGAAAATAAATACATTTCTTCATTGATAAAACATGTGGTCTTTCTGCCCCACTGCATCAATGCAGTAAGCCACTGTCACAGGATTTTGATAGAAAACACATTAAGATATTGTCACCGGTAACATGACAGACTTCATGTATATTTGAGGTTGTCTTGCACTAACATTCTCAATTTCTCTCTGTCCAGCAAAGATAAAATTATGTTTTGTTACATTTCCTTTTCTCTGCCACAGATTTTACCTATCATTATCTATATACAGTCTTTTCTAAAGAGAAAAACAAATGAAGGATTATTTCAAGGAACAAATATCCCTAACAAACAAGAACGGAATGGCACGAGGCTGGCCTGAAAAATCACATCTTAAATCCATTTTTCTCATGAACATGGCCTTTACAAAGTCCAGTTAGCAATATAAATGGGTTACTGACCTCATTGATGAAGTTTTGTGCTCCCCTTGGACTCAGAAGTAAAATTGCTCTGCGTAAGGTGTCACGGTACCGATTCAGTTCTTCTGTTTTCATAGAGGTAAAAAGGCTGGCAAAAACTTTACTGATGTTTCTGTCCACTTTTTGCAATGACACATCAAGTCCCAATCTTGATGCTTGGTCCAGAAATCCTTGTAGTCCCCGAATATCTGCAATTGAAAACAGAATAATTACAATACATTTTTAGGAGTGCAACATTGCAGCTAAAATATTTTTATTTTCTATTTTTCTATAAATTTACTTTAAAAAAAAAAAAAACTTCAGTCCAGTGCAAAGGAGAAAAAAACAGAAATAAAGACAAAATGTACTTTGTAAATATGCTAACTATGGGCTAAGCTTAATGGCACAACATTGTGGTTTCTCAATGCAGCAATACCTGAAAAATAACAGGTGGACTACTCTCTGAACTCATAGGCTCAGAGTGAATAGAGATTTAAGTCAATAAATTTAAAATTATAGTTAATCTATAATTTTAAGCTACACATCAGTCTGCTTAGCCAGTGATTTATTTAGAAGTGAAGCTACATCATAAGATCCAAAAGGCCATTCAATATTATACTGGGTTCTGCCACCAAAGACATAAGTGCCTGATCATTATTGCCCACCCCACACCTTTTCCATGATCCGTAGGGCAATTTGCCTCCTCTTTGATTAATTACAATGTTAAGTCCTACACATAAACACGCCACCAGGATGATTCCGGGCAAAACGTCCTTATTCTAAGGGCCCTAAGGCACCCACAGGATCTGTCTATACAGTAAACACGCCCTATAATAATGGATATTTAGTAAGTTGGAAATTATTTTCCAATCATCCTTTGGCCAGTACTTTCAAAGTCATTTTCAAAGTATTAATTTGTCATGTGTTTCTACAGATATGACAACTGTATATAAAAAAACATTGGTGGAAATTTATCAAACTGGTGTAAAGTAGAACTGGCTTAGTTGCCCATAGAAACCAATCATATTACACCTTTCATTTTCCAAAGGAGCTATGAGTAATGAAAAGTGGAATCTGATTGGTTGCTATGGGCAACTAAGCCAGTTCTACTTTACACCAGTTTGTTTTTGTTTTAATGTGAGTTTATGAAAGACACATGTAGGCATATTCAAGTACCCTATATGTAAAAAAGTACAGGATGCAGCTCTTAATCATTGAATTCAGGTGTTTCATTCAGTCTATTTGTCACAGGTATATATAATACATCTAACTACAAACATTTTTGGGAGAATGAGTCATTCTAAAGAGCTAACTGAATTCCAGTGTGGTACTGTAAAAGGATGCCACAACTGCAACAAGTCTGTGAAATTTCTTCCCTACTGGGTATATTTAGATCAACTATGAATGATATTATTGCAAATTGGAAGCATTTAGGAACCACAGCAACTTGGCCACTATGTAGTTACATAACATGGTCTCTAAGGCACATAGTACATAAAAGTCTCTGACACTCTGTTGGCTGAATAACTGCAGTGCTCCAAATCTCCTCTGGCATGACAAAAACTGTGTGGCGTGACCTTCATAGTATGGGTTTCCATGGCAAGCATCAGCATGCGAGCTTTAAATCACCAAGCACAATGTCAAGCATGGAATGGAGTAGTATAGGTTGCACCACCACTTCCCTCAGTGAAGGAAATTTGAATACTTCAACATACCATGGCATTTTGGACAACTGAATGTTTCCAACTTTGTGAGAACAGTTTGGGGAAGGATCCTTTCTGTTCCAGCATGACTGTGCCCCAGAGCACAAAGAAAGGTCCATAAAGGCATGGTTTGGTGAGTTTGATGTGGAAGGACTTGACTGGCCTACACTTCAACCACATTAAATAACTTGGCAATGAACCAGAACAGAGATTGCAAGGGAGGCCCTCTCATCTAGCATCACTGTCTAACGTTATAAATATGATGAGCAAAGCGAGCTTCAGATGCTATACCCGAAGTCGCTTCACTCAAAACTTTGGATTAATGCTGTAATCCATCTCCATACAGCATTAAAATGTGTGGGCTCAGATAAGCCAAAGTCAGTTATTCACAAAGTCGCCTTGAATAACTTCGGTATTTGATTTTTAATGTGGAAAATCACTTCAAAACTTGGAACCAAACGCGGCCTCGGTTGGAATGGAAGCGGAGTTCGGTTCCCAGTTTTAAAGTGGTTTACCACTTTAAAAATCAACTACCGAAGTTATGCAACCAAGTCATGCATGTCCCTACATTTTAATGATGTACAGAGATGGATCTCCATGCAGCATTAGTCCGAAGTTTTGAGTGAAGCTACTTCCGATGTAGCATCTAACGTTTGCTTTGATCACTAGTTGTAAATTCTCTTGTTGATGAAGGTGCAAAAATTCCCCGAGATGCACTTCAAACTATAGAAAGCCTTCACAGGAGAGTGGAAGCTGTTTTAGCTGCAAAGGGAGGGCAACTCCATATTAATGCCTTTGGATTTAGAATGGGATGTCATAAAAGCCCCTGTAGGTATAATGAGTGGATGCCCCAGTACCTTTTTCCACATAGTCCAGACAGTTTCATACATCGGTTCATACATTTTAACAGAAACGCCAAATATGGTGCTTATTTAGTCCAAATAGTACAAGGTTGTGTTGGAGATAGATCTTGTATTTGAATCAATTGACAATTGTAGCGTAGTTTACTTTTAAAAGTAAGTTATTTTAATCAAGGGACTAATAGAGACGTGAAGGTAAGATCTTTATTACATTCTATATACTTACCTAAAAACTATAGTACAGGACTAATAAAATAACAGACGAAGACAAATCCCAAGCCAAACCTTAAATGTCAATCTAACCTAGAACAAGTGACACTTCATTAAATACCAACATTTAAAGTAGATGTAAATCTCTGCAAATGACTGAAACACGGACAATAATACATCACGTTTAGTACAAAGGAATCATTAACACTTCCTAAGAAAACCATCTGGTTAACGACAGAAAAGAATTACACAAGCTGATTACAACTGTTAATTGCATAACAAATATGCAGAATTGTAGGTTGCCTATAATTATACTGTTTGCTGGAATGAAGCATATGACAACAGTATTTGTACCTCAGTTAGGTCTTGTTTAGAAACAGAATTTCATACATTAGTCCCCTCCTAGCTTACATAAAGCCAAACACATTGTACACATCTGTGGAGGAGACTGTCAGACTATGGGCTGGGAGCATAAGAACACTGGAACATTTATTTGACTGGCCTGTCCTATGAATTATTAGGAGGTGAAATGATTATAGTTTTGTTGACTTAAGTTCTTTTACCTATTTGCTAAATGTCTGGAAAATATATAAAAGACTTTTCACTGTGTCTCTGAAAAATATGCAAAACTCATGCTCTTCTGTTCACTTTGATGTGATATACATTGCCACAATGTATTAGTAACAGTTTTGTGAAACTTTACTGAAGATGATGAGAAAGGATTTAAAAGGAATCTGTCCCTAGTTTTATGCTTCTAGATTCTAAGTTCTGTCAAGTACTGATATTCATGAGTTTCTGGCTTTCTCCACCCACCTGCCACTGATTGACAGTTTTTTTTCCAACTGAATTAACAGGAGAGGGGCAGATAAATCCAGGAACTCATGAATATTCAGGACTCATCAGCATGCGCAGGAGATGTTCAATACAAGATTTTAGCAAAATGGCTGGATCAATATATCCAGTGGCGTAGCTACCGGGGGGCAGGGGGGGCGACGGCTCCGGGCCCAGTGACTCAGGGGGGCCCCAGCAAGGATGACCTTGCCTTCTATCAGGCGAATACAAGTGAGCGCTTCCATTATGGAAGCGCTCACTTGTATTTAGGGACCCCCATCAGACCTCAGATCAGCCCACCCAGCCACATAGGATTAAAATAAAAAACTTTACTTACCTGTTCTGCGCTGCGGCAGCGTCAGGTCATAGTGTGCGCGGGCCAGGGAAGAGAGCGGAGCGCGGACCGGAGGGCAGCCGCAGCGCAGAACAGGTAAGTAAAGTTTTTTATTTTAATCCTATGTGGCTGGGTGGGCTGATCTGAGGTCTGATAGGGGCACAGTCTGCTGATCTGAGGTCTGATGGGGGCACAATACGCTGATCTGAGGTCTGATAGGGGCACAGTAGGCTGATATGAGGTCTGATGGGGGCACAGTCTGCTGATATGAGGTCTGATGGGGGCACAATATGCTGATCTGAGGTCTGATAGAGGCACAGTAGGCTGATATGAGGTCTGATGGGGGCACAGTCTGCTGATATGAGGTCTGATGGGGGCACATTCTGCTGATCTGAGGTCTGATGGGGGCACAGTACGCTGATCTGAGGTCTGATTGGGCACAATACGCTGATCTGAGGTCTGATGGGGCACAATACGCTGATCTGAGGTCTGATGGGGGCACAGTACGCTGATCTGAGGTCTGATGGGGCACAGTACGCTGATCTGAGGTCTGATGGGGGCACAATACGCTGATCTGAGGTCTGATGGGGCACAATACGCTGATCTGAGGTCTGATGGGGCACAATACGCTGATCTGAGGTCTGATGGGGGCACAATATGCTGATCTGAGGTCTGATGTGGCACAATACGCTGATCTGAGGTCTGATGGGGGCACATTCTGTTGATCGGAGGTCTGATGGGGGCACAATACGCTGATCTGAGGTCTGATGGGGGCACAGTAGGCTGATGTGAGGACTAATGGGGGCACATTCTGCTGATCTGAGGTCTGATGGGGTACAATACGCTGATCTGAGGTCTGATGGGGGCACAGTAGGCTGATGTGAGGACTAATGGGGGCACATTCTGCTGATCTGAGGTCTGATGGGGTACAATACGCTGATGTGAGGTCTGATGGGGGCACAGTAGGCTGATGTGAGGTCTGATGGGGCACAATACGCTGATCTGAGGTCTGATGGGGGCACAGTAGGCTGATGTGAGGTCTGATGGGGGCATATTCTGCTGATCTGAGGTCTGATGGGGCACAATACGCTGATCTGAGGTCTGGTGGGGGGCACATTCTGATGATCTGAGGTCTGATGGGGGCAGGGGACTGTTAGTTTAGTGATGTAAAAACTGTGGACAGGTTTCCTTTAACATAGGAGTCCTCTTGTTTTTTACTCCTATTACTCCTATATTTCACTGCATTATGTGGTAGAGTATTTAGAGTAGGGTATGTAGAAAGTCTATTGTACTGTACTTAGCAGCATAGATGATCTAGCAGTTTATATAGTAATCTTTCTAATACAATATTATAACCACAACTAGTAGTATGTGCCTGTGAAGTTGGAAACGTGCGTTTGGGAAGCCAAGTGGGGGGCCCACTCAAGTATGTTTCGCCCCCCCTGTGCTGAACCTCTAGCTACGCCTCTGAATATATCAAATATCATTTTGGTAACGGCATGTTTCACTAGTTTATGTTACCCTTAGTAAGGACATCATAACACTGGGGCAGGGGCGGATTGGCAATATACCCCACCGGGACACTTCCCGGTGGGCCGATGGCTTGAAGCATGTTGTGGGCCGGCATGACGTTTGAGTCTGGGTAATTACAGCAGGGCGGGCGGCGGCCATCACTCTCATGACAATACACATTACAATCCACACTACACTACACATTGCAGGCCGCAGTCAGCCCTGCTGCGGTCTCATTATCATACCATTGTCATGATAATGAGATCGCAGCAGGGCTGTCGGCCGCCGCAATGTGTATTGTAGCGTGGATTGTATTGTCCTTAGAGCGACGGCCGCCGCCCACCCTGCTGTAAGCTGTGCTGCATTCCCTCTTATGTGCCGGCTGCCCCTGTACCTCCTTCTGCCAGGTCCTTTGACACTGGACAGCAGGAGAGAGAGCACTACTCTGCCCTCCAGATGTCAAAGGACCTTTGGCTCCGCCCACTCCAAGCGTCAGCGCGACTGACGCTGTGTCATCATCCCTACCCCTCCTGCTCCAGGATAGAAGCCAGAAGAGGCTGCTGCAGGTCTGCACACTCAGGTAAGTTTTTTTTTCTTTTTTTTTTTTTTTTACAAGCCATTTGACAATGAGGAGGTGGTGGGCATTAAAGTGACCACTGTATATTACTGGGGCAGGGGGGACATTACTGGGGGCTCTATAGGAACATTACTGGGGGCAGGGGGCATTACTGGGGGCACTATAAGGACTTTACTGGGGGCAGGGAGGGCAATACTGTGGCTCAATAGGCACATTACTGGGGGCAGGGGGCATTACTGAGGGCTCTATAGGCACATTACTGAGGGCAGGGGGCATTACTGGGGGCACTGTAAGGACTTTACTGGGGGCAGGGAGGACAATACTGGTGGCTCTATAGTGACATTACTGGGGACCAGGGGCATTGCTGCTGGCTCTATAGTGACATTACTGGGGGTGGGGTGCATTGCTGTGACCAGGGATATTACTGGGGGGGTAGGGGGGTATTGGTGTGGCCGCTATAGGGACATTAATGGGGGCAGGGGGGAATTACTGGGGGCTCTCTAGTTACATTACTAGTGGGAGGGGGGCATTATTATGACCATTATAGGGACATTACTGGGGGCACTATGGGGACATTACTGGGGGCAGGGGGGCATTACTGGGGTTACTATTACTGAGGGCATTATTATTACTTGGGGAATTATAGGCAGTTTGTTGTTGATGGGGGCAGGCATTATTGCCACTGGGGACATTATAGGGGGCATTATTATTTTTACAGTATATTGGGGTAGCAGCAGGATGACAATGTTGGGGCACCATGGTGGGGATGATGATGGAAATTTAAGGACTCTAAGATGGTTGTGTGTGAAACTCTGCAGAGATGGAACACGGATAGAAGATGTCATCATATGTTGTCTGGTCCTAACGGAGAAGATGAGGAGAGAGAATATCAGAGGAGACGTCACCGGATGTGAGAGGTAAGTGACGCTGCATTACCCTATATGTATGGTAACTCTGAAAGACCGTCAGAATACTGATGGTAGGGCTGTCTCTCTGCTGTTGCCTGTGTTTTAACTCTTCATCCCCTTTCTCTATATCTTAGAGCAAAGTGGAGGAGGGGGACAGGACATAGCAGTTGGCTCTGGGCACCATAGAGGGGCAGCTTTTAGAGAGGTTTTGGCCTCTTCTGGAGCAGTATATTGTGCTGCACTGAGCCAAATAAAAAATTGCAGCATGATATACTGCTTCCTCTATGGTATTTCTGGCCCCGCCTACCCTTGTTGGCCCCGCCTTCTCTCAATCTGGTGCCGCCCACAACACAGGGCCACTTTTATTTTTTTTCCAGGGCCACTTTTAATTCCCAATCCGCCCCTGCACTGGGGACAGATGCTCTTTAAATTATTCCAACATGAACTAAGCTCAGACTCTCATACACATGGTTTTATTTCAAATAGTAAAACAGCACACAGACATCTATGGGAGAATCCATTGCCTTTGATGTTATACTGACATGTTCTCTGGAGGAACCCTTATTGAATCAGAGAGGAGAAAAACATGATATGCCCCTTTTCATGCCACATTACAGAGGTGTTGCCAGCTGGAAGCTTGGTTTTATGTGGTAAAGGACTGTAATAAAGGACTAAATTATGGTATATGGAGTACCTATGGCACAAGAACTCTGTGCTCTGTACCTTAAAAAAAAGATTGCTGTGTTATAGTTATATATAGTGTCAGAGTTTAGATAGGTGAGGGTCTGAATGTTGAGACCACAGCAGATCGCTAGAAGACGGAGAAGGAAGCTTTAGTTCTTTCTAACTTTCTCTTCTCACTGTTGGAGACAGGCTTAAAGGGGTTCTGCAGCTGTTTAAAACTGATGATCTACCCTCTGGATAGATCATCAGCATCTGATTGGCTGTTTGAGAAGGTAGCGGCGCTCCTGCTCAAATGAATGGAGCTTATCCCCGCCCAGGCCAGTGATGCTAGTCGTGACGTCACTGGCCCTGCGGTAAACAGTGAGAAGGCCACGGCGCTCCTGGAGCTCTGCTACCTTCTCAAACAGCTGATTGGCAGGGGTCCTGGGTGTCAGACCCCTGCCGATCAGATGCTGATGATCTATCCAGAGGATAGATCGTCAGTTTTAAACAACTGCAGAACCCCTTTAATTGAAGATCTATGAGTCACTTTCTAATAGGTGGCACTATACAGATACATTTTATTGAATAACTATAGCTGTAATAAATTTTTAATTACATGAACTACAAGAGTATTTGGTTTGACAACTATTGAATATTTTTCGTGGGAAAACCACTTTAAATTTTGGATCAAAGTGTACCTGATAATTTCAATCTCAATCATTCCTTCAAAAACTAGTAAACTACAAGTTGTACTGGGTTTGCAGGTCCAGGACAAATCTGCATCCAAGACAATTCAGAACAGACTTGAAGCATATGTTATACGCAATAACAAGAAACTATACATATGAATTAATACGGTTGGAGATAATAATGGGATAATATCTCACAATAATTTGTTGAAGAAAGAATTGCTTGGTAACCTCTTGTTTTAATTGTTAAGTTATTTGTTGCTACTGTATGTTATTTATTATTCTGAGTGTACATAAACCCTGATTGTAAAGTGTTGCGGGATATGTCGGCACTATATAAAGATTATTATTATATTATTAAGCTGGAGGAGATAGTGATGGGGAGGACAGCAGTTATATTTCTGGGACTATTATCTTCTACAGGAGGGCATGGGCACTGTACTCAGGTTAACTTAGTATGCCGTTTTTCTTCACAACTGGTGAGACCATTCAATTTGCCCACCCCAATTTGTATTACTTGGCATCCCTGGATTTTCACTTCAATTAAATTAATAGTTTTGCTGGCTATACTCTTGAATGTGGTAAGGCCATCTATGTATGTTTTAAATGGGTGTTTCTATTGCAACAAGTTATAACTGTTATACAGTTATACACAAGAACAGGGTACCTATGTCACCAATGTTATAAATAGGGAATAACTTGATGTAACAGAATAAGCAGATTGGTTTCCAAAACAGGACCATCAATGACAAAGTAAACGGAGTGCCAGCAGTCCAGATGTATCCCAACATAAAAAATGCAATAAAGAAAAAAAAAACGTGGAGCATCCACGTTGTCCTTTATACACTCATATAGCGAGCTTTCAGTCCTCTTACTGGGAGAACAGTCAACAGTTGCATCAATATATCTATTTCATATGTATCTATCAATCTACACATGTTGACAAAATTGTTGGTACCTTTCTGTTAAAGAAATAAAAACTCACAATGGTCACTGAATAAACTGGAAACTGACAAAAGTAATAAATACATTTTTACTGAAAATCAACAAATAAAAATCAGACATTGCTTTTGTGGTTTAACTGAACACTTTATAAAACAAATTAATAAAACTGGCCTGGACAAAAATGATGGTACTCTTAACTTAATATTTTGTTGCACAACCTTTTGAGGCAATTACTGCAATCAAGCGATTTCTGTTACTGTCAATGAGACCTCTGCACCTGTCCTCAGGTATTTTGGCCCACTCCTCATGAACAAACAGCTTCAACTGTCTCAGGTTTGAAGGGTGCCAGACTCCTTCATAGATGTTCAATAGGATTTAGATCAGGGTTCATAGAAGGCCACTTCAGAATAGTCCAATGCTTTACTCTTAACCATTCTTGGATGTTTTTAGCTGTGTGCTTTGGGTTATTATCTTGTTGGAGGACCCATGACCTGCAACTGAGACAAAGCTTCCGGACACTGGGCAGAACATTTTGTTCAGAATGCCTTGATAGTCTTGAGATTTCATTGTACCTTGTACAGATTCAAGACACCCTGTGCCAGATGCAGCAAAATAGCCCCAAAACATAACCGAACATCCTCCATGTTTCACAGCAGGTACAAGGTTCTTTTCTTTGTATCCTTCATTCTTGTACCACCAAGAAAAAAACTCCAGTTTTGTCTCATCTATCCAAAGAACATTCTCCCAGTAGGTTTGTGGCTTGTCAGTATGCATTTTGGCAAATTCTAGTCTCGCTCTTTTATGATTTGCTTTCAACAATTTTTTCTGTCTTGGTCGTCTTCCATTAAGTCCACTTTGGCTAAGTCAGCAACGGATGGTACAATCTGACACTGAAGTACCTTGACCTTAGAGCTCCATTCTAATCTCTTCAGAGGTTGCTCTCGAATCTTTGGTTAACATTTATATTTTTTATCTCTTCAATTTGTCATAAATTTTCCTCTTGCGGCCACATCCTGGGAGGTTGGCTACAATCCTTTAGAACTTTAACATCTAAGTAATATGTACAACTGTAGTAACATGAACATCCATCTATTTGGATATGGTTTTATAGCCTTTACCTTTAATATCTGTCTATAATTTTCTTTCTAATCTCTTGAGACAACTCTCTCTTTAGCTTTCTTTGGTCGATATTCAGTACGGTACACACTATGATACCAAACAACACAGTGGCTACTTTTCATCCTTTAAATAGGCAGACTGATTACAAGTTTGAAGACACTTTTTATACTAATTCCAGGACACACCTTAGTTTAACATGTCTCTATGGTCAAACTATTTTCAATCTTTTCTAAGGGTACCATCATTTTTCCAGGGCAGTTTCATTAGTTTGTTTTTATAATGTTATAATAATTTTGTTGAACCACAATTCAAAAGTAATGTCTGATTTTCATTAGCTGATTTTCTGTACATTTTTATTTATTATCACTTTTGTCAATTTCACGTTATTTCAGTGTTTTAGTGACCATTGTGGGGTTTTATTTCTTTAATAAAAAGGTACCAACAATTTTGTCCACATGTGAATATATGTACTGTTCTGTTTGTCTACCTATGTATCAATTTCTTCCTGTTTACTGATTCTGACCCTCCATTGCCTGACCTGACTTTAGCCCATTTGCCTTATTGACCCTTTGCTGCCAGCCCTGACCTAGTTTTATGGAGTTTTATTGCTGGATACCTCAGTGCTTTGCACCAGTGTCTCTGACACCAGCTTGTCAGCTGCCAACCACAACAGGGTCTATTCCAAGAGGTATTGCCTGGTGGCTCCCCTGCAGTGAAGACCAGATCCCTATATATGGGTCAAAGACTGAAAACAAGGAAACTGCCAGGATAATGCCATTAGGTCTAGCTTAAAGTCAAACAAAGTGGTTGGTGCAGTGGTTCCACACTTACTGACCATAACAATATTCTACAAAGCTGTGTAGGTCTGTTGCCTGGTTCTGGCACCGTAGCTAGTGAAAAAGGTGTCTGATTCCCGCTTATATAATTTTGATGACCTATACTAAAGATAGTCCTGGAAAAAACACTTTAAAGTTGGTTTTGAAATCTCAGATTATACCAAAGGTCTCAAAAATCTACAAAATCAGGACTACTGATGATTAAGAGTGGACCTCCAGGTGTGAATACCTGAAACAAATCTGAGGTCAGGGCAGGCATCACATGTTTAGAATGGAAAATAAGGCAGAGTGGAAGATCAGAGCCAGGAAATAGGCAGAGGTCAGAGGTCGGTACTGGTCAGACAACAGTAACAGTAATGATTGGAATGCCCTTCAAGATTTAGGCGAGATGCACATACCCTATGGGATCAGGGGAGAGACTAGCAGGTCACGGTTTGCATGAGGAGGCAGAGTAAACCTGGTGTCTGGGTCCAGCAGGAGCTGAGCAGATTGATGTATAGTTCTGTGGGAAAAGATTCAGTAAAATTCTGTTCATTCTGAGCTTTGAAGTCAAGAAGGTGGTCCTATCAGTGATTGACAGCCATGTCTGTATGTAGAGTCATAGATGGAAGGCTGTCAGTCACTGAATAAGACCTCTTCTTTGACATCAAAACCCAGAATGAGCAAGGATATAAAAGGAAAAAAATTACAAGATTTACTGAATCTTTTCTCATAAAACTATATATTGATCTGCTCAGCTTCACCTGCTCTATAAAATGCTGCCTTCAGCTCAGACACCATGTTCAACATTACATGTTTCCTTTAAGATTGTTTTCATAGTAGATTGCAGGGAGGTTCATATGGACCAGACTTTTACCATCTGGAATTAATACTGGTGACAGTAAATGCAATGTGAAGGGTACAATGCAAAAATGTATCTCTTTATGAGAGAGATTGAGAATTCAGTGAGGCTACTAAGGTTTCTGATTTTGTGCCTTGGAAACATGGGTTATATTGTATGGAGAAATATAGGAGATATACTTGGGTGATTCCATTTATATCAGCAACTGATGCCTGTGATCAATTTTTAATGAGAGGACAAGAGCTAGACTGTCCATCTGGCAATTCTGGCAAATGTCAGATGGGACAGTGTTGGAGTTGGCCACCCAAGGCTAAATCATCCAGGGCTAGGGCCCTATATGTTTTGCCACAGGCTCTAAAGTAGTGCCTACCTCAGATTCAACTATATTACAGTCCTTAAAACAGTGATACAGTTAAATAATGCAACAAGGCACAGGAAGAAATGGTTCATTGCGCCAGGATGCAGGCAGCTTGATTGCTTCATTGAAACTGCCTGCAAAAGGATGCAGGCTATTTAGGTTGCAGGCCGGAAGAGTCACTTTACAGGCAATACAGGATGGTAGTATAACCAATAGGGGACACTACAGGGAACACTATAACTAATGGGAGCACTACAGTGGGACATAAGTACTGGTTCAATACAGGGACACTATAACTACTGGGTCCAGCACAGAGGCACTACATGGGTGCATTATAAGTATTGGGGTATGCATTATAACTAACAGGGGCACTTTAAGAGGTGCCTTCTTACTATGGGGGGTGGCGAATCTACAGGGGCCTTATAAAAGGGTCTTATTAGTATTGTGGGCACCTTAGGGGGCATTATTATTACTGCCAGCACTTCAGGGGATCTTGTTACTACTGGGGGAACATTATTGGGCCTTATTACTACTATGGACACTTTAGTGGGACATTACTGCTGCACTTTAGGGGGACTTTATTACAACCGGGACACTATTAGGCATTATTACCTCTGAAAAATGTTATCACTGGGGTATGCTCCTGATGGAATAGATGAGTAAAGAGAGCATCTACATCAGAGGAGGCATCTCTGGATGTAATATGTATGTAGTGCTATATCCTCCTGTATGTTTCATAGTGCTGAATGTAATGTTCATACAAATATGCCATTATCAGAGGGTGTGCACAATTATATTTCATATTAATTACACATCAAATGGGCCTGTTTTAAATTGCCAGGCCTGAATTTCAGTCCCAGTCCAGCCCTGGAGAAGACATTTATTTAGAACATACACTGTCTGGATTGATGCAGTGTAGCTATTCTTATTGTAAAATGGGTTGTTAAAGGGGTATTCCCCTTTAAAGGTAACTGCTGTATTGTGAACCCACATTGCATGAGCATGCGCAGACACATCTTGGGGTTGTAGCATTTTTGTCTGTGCTTCCAAAATGCAGAGAAACTGATCCTGCTCCAAGATCAATTCATCTCTATGGAGCAGGATCCGTTTATAAAGTCTGTGTTTTGGACGGATCCTGACCATTGTGTTTTGGACTGGTAGCATCCAAAACGCAGATGTGAAAGTACCCTAAGATGTGTCTCCGCATGCTCATACAATGTGCGTTCACAATACAGCAGTTACCTCAGAGCGGGTTTGAACAAGAATAAGCCGGCCACAACTACTTACACGGCCACAGTGGTCGTAACTAGGGGCAACTGCCCTGATGGGGCAATGGACTGATGTGTGTGTGTGGGACAACGGATATACAAATAGGCAAATCTTCTAAAAGGTACATTTTATATAAATACATTCTATTAGTAATAGTATTGGTATGGCTATATCTAACTATACAAACTACATTTGTGAGATGGGAACACCCCTTTAAGTCTGGTAACAATTGTTTAAAATAGGTGTCAGATTGGATAAGGCATAACTAATAATTACCCACTTCTCCTGTTCCAATCCATTGCTTCATGTGTCCCCCTGCTGGTCTCTACTTCCTGGTCTCTCTTCACATAGGAAATGAGAAGTTTACAAGTTGAGGAGGATGAGAAAAAAGAAAACGGTGGGGGAAGGGTGATGCAGGTTTTTCAGTATTCTGATCCAACAGAGGAACAGAATACTGGAATTGCTGTATCCGGCATAGCCAGACCCCACTGGGCCCACTGGATCCTATTCACTATGTCTCCCACCATTCTGCATGACAAACAACTGCTGCATGCGGCACCCTACTAACCATTGGGTCGTCCATTTTATCAAACAGAGGTGGCAGTAAAGGTAGATACAAGTGCATCTCAATAAATTAGAATATCATCAAAAAGTTTTTTTTCTCAGTAATTCAGTTCAAAAAGTGAAAGACTTATATTATATAGAGTCATTACAAACAGAGTGAACTTTTTCAAGTGTTTATTTATGTTAATGTTGATGATTATAGCTTACAGCCAAGGAAATACCCAAAATTCATTATCTCAGAAAATTAGAATAATTAACCCAAAACACCTATAAAGGCTTCCTAAGCCTTTAAAAAGGTCCCTTAGTCTGGTTCAGTAGGCAACACAATCATGGGGAAAACTGCTGACTTGACAGATGTCCAGAAGGCTGCCATTGACACACTCCACAAGAAGGGCAAGCCACAAAAGGTCATTGCTAATGAAGCAGAGTGCTATATCAAAGCATATTATTGGAAAGTTGGGTGGAAGGATAAATGGTGGTAGAAAAAGGTGCACAAGCAACAGGGAGAACCGCAGCCTTGATAGGATTGTAAAGAAAAGGCATTTCCTAAATTTGGGGGAGATTCACAAGGAGTGTACTGCTGCTGGAGTCAGTGCTTCAAGAGCCACCACACACAGATGTATCCAGGACATGGGCTACAAGTGTTACATTCCATGTGTCAAGCCATTTATGACCAATAGACAACCCCAGAAGAGTCTAACCTGGGCCAAGGAGAAAAAGAACCAGACTTTTGCTCAGTGGTCAAAGATGTTGTTCTCAGATGAAAGTAAATTTTGCATTTCATTTGGAAATCAAGGTACCAGAGTCTGGAGGAAGAGTGGAGAGGAACTCAATCCAAGCTGCTTGAGGTCTAGTTTGAAGTTTCTACAATAAGTGATGGTTTGGAGAGTCATGTCATCTGCTGGTGTAGGTCCACTATGTTTTATCAAGACCAAAGTCAGTGAAGCCGTCTACCAGGAAATTTTAGAGCACTTCATGCTTCCCTCTTCCGACAAGCTTTTTGGAGATGGAATTTTCTAGCAGGACTTGGCACCTGTCCACACTGCCAAAAGTACCAATACCTGGTTTAATAACCACAGTATCACTGCTTGATAGGCCAGCAAACTCGCCTGACCTTAACCCCATAGACCTGACCTGACCTTAACCCCATAATCTATGGTGTATTGTCAAAAAGAAGATTAGAGACACCAGACACAACAATGCAGATGAGCTGAAGGCTGCTATCAAAGCAACCTGGGCTTTCATAACACCTTTGCAGTGCCACAGGCTGATCGCCTCCATGCCAAGCTGCATTGACGCAGTCATTCATGCAAAAGGAGCCCCAACCAAGTACTGAGTGCATTTACTGTACATACTTTTCATTTGGCCAACATTTCTGTGTTAAAAAAAAAGAATTACAGTTGGTCTAATATAATATTCAAATTTTCTGAGATAATGACTTTTGGGTTTTCCTTGGCTGTAAGCCATCAAAATTAACATGAATAAACACTTTAAAAAGTTCACTCTGTTTGTAATGACTCTATATAATATATGCGTTTCACTTTTTGAATTGAATTACTGAAAAAAAAACTTTTTTATGTTATTCTAATTTATTGAGATGCACTTGTAGTCCTCACTGGTATAGGTCTGGTAAATCATGAGATGAGGCTTTATGTCACCAACCCTTCATATCAGGCAGGTTCATTATGCGGTCTGGTGAGCTATTGGGCTAGAATCATTTTTTGTGAAGTTACCAAAGTATGAGGACATTTCTGGCCCCCCGTATGTGTTGCTCTAAAGGCTTTCCCCAACAGCTGCATTAAAGGTAAGCAAGTAATTTACTGTTAGAATACATCCAGATTCCCCCTCAAAGCATTCAAGAGAATCTGGAATAGATTTTTGTGCAGGTTCATGGTTTAGGAATAGCTAATTGCTTTCTTTTTTTTTTTTTTACTAATGGCACTGGCATGTGTGCAATCATACCACTAGGGAATAAAGGTTGTTTGTAGGCAAAGGTGACTTTAAATAAATACAGTAGAGAGTCTTAAAAGTGCTTAAAAGTTTTCTACGTGTAGTAGGGACATGAAAATGCTATAATTAAAAGTTCTAATTTTACAGAAAATAACACAAACTTAAATCCCATGATTAATGTAAAAAATGAAACTCAGATAGTACTTGACAATCTATTTCTAACAATGCCATAACCAGCCCTATACCTCATTACTCCAGAAGCTCTGCTAGATTTATCTCAGGCTGGCAGTTCAGGGGGTTTGTCCTGATCCCTACAGTATGTAAAGGCGCATTTACATGCTCAGAGGAGAAGCTAATTGTCGGGAAGGAAACGCTCCTTCCCTACAGTCGGCTACTCATTATATGGAGGTGATCACTGCACGTAAATCAGTATTGCTATCACTTGTCCCCATACAAAAATCACTGTTCTTGGGAAGCAAGGTGCTGCTTAATGCTGTCCAGGAACAATTATTGAGGTATCCGCACCTGCGATCATTTCACCTGATAAACAAGCATTTTGCTCATTCATCGGGTGATCTGTGGCACCTTTAGACAGGCAAATTATTGTGAATGAGCGTTTGCAAGAACGTTTGTTCTCGATAATTAGCCCGATATTCAGGA
This sequence comes from Rhinella marina, assembly GCA_900303285.1. NCBI lineage: Eukaryota > Metazoa > Chordata > Amphibia > Anura > Bufonidae > Rhinella > Rhinella marina. The sequence goes on along the minus strand of ONZH01015438.1, from coordinate 45,386 downwards.
TGTGTAAATCCACCTCAACTGTCACATCTTTTAACAGAAGATATGGCTGGTAGCATTTAAAGGATAGAACTGAGAATGTGCGACCACCTCAGTAAGATGAACATAGAAATGAGGAGAACTGCAGATCTAGATACAATTTATTGAATAAAATTATTATATATAGTTACAAAAGTATTTAGATCAAGGTGTTGGTTTAAAAAATGTAGAATATTTTTTTGTGGGACAACCCCTTTAATGAATCTAAAGGAATACATAAATTTTACACTACATAAAGAATTTTAATTCCTCAAAATTTCTTTCATGACACATCTGAGAAAAACTGTATTTGTTGGTCTTGTTGTTTAAGGATATAATTGACATATTGAAATAAATGTAACACAATTAAATTATCTACAACTAATACTGGTCATGCAGGACTGAGATAAAAGTCTATAAAATGCAACATTAATGGTGTAATTAACCTTTTTGTATAACGTGTTTCTTGACATTTACAGCTACGTCTTCAGTTACATAGTAATTGGTACAAGTTATTTCCAGCCATACACTTGGTATTAAAGTATATCTAGTCACTTAAGTAAATTTAGGAAAATAGGATTAAAGGCCCAGTACAAAAATAAATGCATAGATGGCAACATTAATTACATATTTAAATTAGGCATTAATGTTTTACCGTAGCTGTTAATTCATGAACTACTGTTTCGATAAAATATGCACAATAACAATGTTTTTGTAACTTTAATAATTTATCAGAAATAAGTAAAAGTTTGCATGAGATCACAAGGAGAAAGAGTTATATGTTATAAATGCAATTTGTTACTACTGTAATTACAAAGGTCATCAAAATGGCATTTATGCTACACTTAAAATGATTATTGGCCATTGGAACTTTTTATTTAAACCTCTGTTGCAACTGGAGATGCCAGAAAATCTGTCAATTGGAACTTCATATTTATTGGGTTTGAACCTGCTACCCTCCTGCTGTTTCTTGTTGCTGCAGATATCAGGCCACTTATTAGGTCATTCAGGGTCCTAGTTGATGATGTCCTCTCCATGCTGCTGCCACAATTCTCCGGCCTGATGGCTGATGGTCCCTGGGTATTTATGCCGCCCTCTCCAGCAGAAGGGGGCTTAAGCTTAAGGTTCCCTGGTGACATAATGTGTTTGATAGTATAGTGCTATTAACCTGCATTTATCTAGCATTATCTCCTGCCTGCATTTCTACCATATTTGTTTGCTTTCCTGCCTGTGTGACCCTGCACTTTCAAGTCCAAGTCATATTTAGGTTAATCCAGTCTGTCTACCCTGTCTTTACTATTTTGCAATAGTTTTGCACTGCTTGGTTCTCTAAAAAACAGCACTCTTGGTGACTGTTCAGACTATACTGTATATCCAGTTTTCCTGCATTTTTGGTGCATTTTCTGTACCCTAAACTTTTGATGCTTGCACCAGAGTCCCTGATCACAGTGGGTCAGCTGCCAACTACATCTGGACTATCCCAGGAGGTAGTGGTCCGGTTTCTTCCCTGCTGCAAAGTTCAGATCGCTGTATAGGGGTTAAAGAGCAAATACCAAGGGAGCACCAGGATATCACCCTTAGGTTTTAGCCCAAAGCCAAAATGGTTATTTGGCACAGTGGGTTCACACTCAATGATCTGTAACAAGTTTCTCTTCCTAGAATGTCTATAATATCTTCCTTATACCTACTAAATTTTAGGCTTCTCATCTGTATCTTATTTTTCTTATCTAAATGTCCTCTTCTTAGTTGTCATCACATAGTATATAAAAACAAATGAACTGCTTCAGTAGATAACTGATTATTTTAGAACAAGTGACAATTAACAAAGGTCAATCAAATACTTTCTGTATTGAATATACTTGTACTTATCAAACATTTTCTCATGAGTATTATAGGCTTATGGTGAAACCACTTGGAATATCAAAGAAATAGATCTTTTTACAATTTTATTGTTTTGCATGCATACTGAATAGGTTTCCTTACTAGTCATCCATTAAAATCTTTGCATTACTCCATAACCAAAATGTTCTAAAATTATTCATTAAATCAAATGCTAGATGAGTGTCTTGAAGAAACTACTGGGATGAAAAGAAGAATTGGAAGGTCGTTAAGGATAATAAAACAAATTATGCAGATGATAACTATTATTCAGGATTGGATCGTTCTTAAGATTATGGTGACACGAGTAATGCCTCCAGATCGTTACGTGTTTTTACTAATGCAATAATGACAAAAAAGTACTTCATTAACGGCTCATTAGTTTTGGGTTGACAGGCAAACATAATTATGAGCTGCACAAAAAGTAGAAAGATTATGCAGCACTATGCAAGGTGATTGACTCATTCTTTTACAGTAATTGCGCAAACCACCTAATACAATTTTGTTGACAAAGTAGCTGCTTGAGAGATTCTTCTGGGGCATGTCATAAATAATTAAAAGTACACAAAATGGAAAAATCGTTTTTATTACAATGTATTTATTTCAATGTCCCCTATATTAAACTGATATTTTTACAGTTTGAGGTGGCACAAGTTTGTTCACTTAAGGTGATTTAAATTTCAGACAATCCTTTCTTCCAATAACTCATTAGGGTGTACATTCAGTAAATTTTATGAACTATTTCTCCCCAAACCTCAGGTATTTGTGATAGACCTCTCCATATTGCTTGTTCAATAACAGAAAGATGTTATTGTCTGCCATATTACAAATTTAGTGGAGGTGTAACCCAGTCACAGTCACTCTTTCTATAAGGTTAGGCCTCTTTCACATTAGCGGCAGCACGGATCCGGCAGGTGAAGGGATAAGAAGCATAGCTTGTTATTTTCTTTCTGCATAATATATTCAGGTTGTTTTAGATATCTTTCTCACTATCTATCTCCACCTGCACCTGAGAGAGTTTCTTTCTATTGTGCTCCATGCTGAAATGGATTAAATAAGTAAGTAGCCTACAATGAAGTACATCTTCTAAGACGTTTTTAAGTATATCACTGGAGATTTAAAATTTAAAGCAGTATTCCGATTTTATAGCATCAAGGCATATCACTAGGATATGCCATCACTTTATGATCTGTAGGAGTCTCACAAGTTGTAGTTCCCACCTTTCCTGAGAAAGAAGTTCTCTCTGTTCCTTCCACAGTGGGTGGTCGGTGCAAATGACAGTCAGTATAATAAAAGTTATCACCCGTTAGAGTATACATCGAATTTTATTGAACAAACCTCCCAATGATAACAGTATATTCTTCAAAAATTAAAAAAAACTAAAAATGCACTGTTCCAAATTATTATGGACAGTAGAGTTTCTAAACATTTTATATATTTTTAAGAACTGAAAATACTCATTTGTGGAATTTGCAGCATTAGGAGGTCACATTCACTGAAGTAAAAAGCTATTTAAATCCAAAACATCCTAACATTTTAACATAGGAATCCTTCTTTGATATCACCTTCACTATTCTTGCATCCATTGAACTTGTGAGTTTTTGGAGAGTTTCTGCTTAAATTACTTGCATGATGTCACAATAGCATCCCAGAGCTGCTGTTTTGATGCGAACTGCCTCCCACCCTCATAGATCTTTTGCTTGATGATACTCCAAAGGTTCTCTATAGGGTTGAGGTCAGGGGAAGATGGTGGCCACACCATGAGTTTATCTCCTTTTATGCCCATAGCAGCCAATGACACAGAGGTATTCTTTGCAGCATGAGATGGTGCATTGTCATTCATGAAGATGATTTTGCTCCTAAAGGCACGCTTCTGCTTTCTGTTTCATGTCAGAAACTCTATATACTTTGCAGAGATCATTTTCACATATTCAGGAACCCTAAAGGGGCCTACCAGCTCTCTCACCATGATTCCGGCCCAAAACATGACTCCTCCACCTCCTTGCTGACGTCGCAGCCTTGTTGGGACATTGTGGCCATCCACCAAACATCCACTACTCCATCCATCTGGACCATCCAGGGTTGCACGACACTTATCAGTAAACAAGACTGTTTGAAAATTAGTCTTCATGTATGTATGGGCCCACTGCAACCGTTTCTGCTTGTGAGCAGTGTTTAGGGGTGGCCGAATAGTAGGATTATACACCACAGCAAGCCTTTGAATGATCCTACACCTTGAGGTTCGAGGGACAGAGGCGCAAGCAGCTTCAAATATCTGTTTGCTGGTTTGTAATGGCTTTTTAGCAGCTGCTCTCTTAATCCGATGAACTTGCCTGGCAAAAACCTTCCTCATTCTGCCTTTATCAGCACAAACACGTCTGTGCTCTGAATCAGCCACAAATCTCTTCACAGTACGATTATCACGCTTAAGTTTTCATGAAATATCTAATGTTTTCATCCCTTGTCCAAGGCATTGCACTATTTGATGCTTTTCGGCAGCATAGAGATCCTTTTTCTTTCCCATTTTACTTGAAAACAGTGGCCTGCTTAAAGGGGTTGTCCGAGTTATTTTTTTGTTCTTTATATGTTTCTAACTTGTCAGGTATAACAACTTTCCCATATACTTTGTGTTTCTAAAGCTGCTGGTTTCTCAGAGTTGACTGAGGGTCACATGACCTGTGATATCACCTTATCTCCCTGGTCTGTGATGTTTCGTGTACAAGCCTCAGAGTTCAGATAACAGTCTGTACACGAGACGTCACTGGCCGCGCCCCCTTTCTTTGCCGGGCTCCTGCTATCTGTTCTCTCCCTGGATTCCTTCAGATAAAACATTAACCCCTTCAGCCAGAACACACTGAGGGCTCAAGGCTTTACAACAAATAGTAGCTGCAGCAGTGAGAGGAGACAAATGCTGGGCAAGGAGCTATAGAGGAATTGTACAAGAACAGGTAGGGAGAATTTCCTGTGTGTATCAGCAGTGTCATTGTACAGCTGGGACTTGTAGTCCTACACAAACAACATGCTGCTGAGTATCCCAGCAGGCAGACATGTACTCACAGCACTTATATTCACTGCCTTTGCAGAGAAGGGGGAGGGGGGAGGGGCAGAGATTGTTATTACTGCATGTAAACAAAGGCCAGAAGAGAACAAGGGAAATGAGGAACTATAGATTTTTTTTGCCTAAAACTTGCTGAACTTAGTTATATATTGCTACCCATCAGATTTACAGTGCTATATTTTTTTTCCATAACTTGGACAACCCCTTTAATATTGTGGAACATGCAGTTTTCCTTTAATTGGGCTCACCTGGCAAACTAATTATCACAGGTATCTGATATTGATTTCAGTGATCCAAAGAGCCCTGAGACACAATACCATCAATGAGTTTCATTGAAAAAAAAAAAGAATCTTTATGACACTTAAATCCAATTTGCATAATAATTTGGGACATGGTGTAATATTAAATAGCTATAACTCAATGTGTAATTATTCCCCAATGTAAATTCATAATTTATTACATCAATAGTCACACAGTAAACCTGACAAGCTATATAAAGTATAACCATTTACTGATAGTGGAAACATGACCATCCCAATAGAGCAATTAGCTCTGTGAATTTCTCTTTATAGTCATTAAGTATGACACTATTATTTGTATATGACATATCTTTTTATTTTGATTAGTTAATTATGCTTTACATGTAAAATAGCGATAAATGAGATTATTACTAGGGTTTATGCACACGAACGTATTTTCCTTCCGTGTCCGTTCCGTTTTTTTGCAGACCGTATACGGAACCATTCATTTCAATGGGTCCGCAAAAAAATTGGACGGTACTCCGTGTGCATTCCGTTTCCGTATGTCCGTATTTCCATTCCGCAAAAAAATAGAACATGTCCTATTATTGTCCGCTTTATGGACAAGGATAGTTCTGTTCTATTAGGGGCCAGCTCTTCCGTTCCACAAAATACGGAATGCACACGGATGTCATCCGTATTTTTTGCGGATCCGGTTTTTGCGGACTGCAAAATACATACGGTCGTGTGCATGAACCCTTAGGTTGATTTCTAGTTATAGGTATGGTTATGAAAATACTTTTGTTTTTTATAAGTAGTCATCTTTAGAGATGAGCGAGTAGTGAAATATTCGAAAGTTCGAAATTCGATTCGAATAGACCGCGAAATTCGACTATTCGACCGAATATCGAATCCCATTAAAGTCTATGGGAAAAAAATGCTCGCCACTTGGAAATCTCAATTCGACCACTTGGAGGTCACCAAGTCCACCCTGAAACCTCAGAAAAGGATGCCAACAATGCTGGAATGCAACTGGGACAGCAGGGGAAGCATGTCTGGGTGCATATAACGCGCCCAAGTCGCACTATTACGCCACTATCACAGCCTCTCAACAATACACTCCAAAGACAATGTAACCTCTCTGTAAAGTGAGACCATACAAGGAAACCTTCTTTCCTCTACATTGCCATGGACCCCAAGCCAAACTAGACAAAAAAGAAGATAAAATTCTGCACCCCTTAAAATCACGTTGCCTATGACAACCACAGATGGCATAGGCAAAGGGGAAAGCAAATAGACCCCACCCCTAATTGTCATTGTGTGTGTGTGTGAGATGTGGTCAGACATGTCTTCTTTAAAATGTAAAAGCAACTCAAACACATGCAGAAGCCTTAAAATGCCCAAATTGTTGGCGCTTGAGATGTCAGTGACCCGACCTGGCCCAGTGTCATGTCTAGCAGGTAAAGCAGTGGGGATGTTGAGGGATGCGTAGGACCGCAAAAGGCAGGAAGAGGCCGTGGGCTGGCCAGAGGCTCATGGAAAATTTTGTGGAGGCCCAAGAGGTGAGACCTGTTAAAAATTTTGTGGAAGCCCAAGAGGTGAGACCTTTATAAAATTTTGTGGAGGCCCAAGAGGTGAGACCTTGATAAAATTTTGTGGAGGCCCAAGAGGTGAGACCTGTTAAAAATTTTGTGGAGGCCCAAGAGGTGAGACCTTGATAAAATTTTGTGGAGGCCCAAGAGGTGAGACCTGTTAAAAATTTTGTGGAGGCCCAAGAGGTGAGACCTTGATAAAATTATATGGAGGCCCAAGAGGTGAGACCTGTTAAAAATTTTGTGGAGGCCCAAGAGGTGAGACCTGTTAAAAATTTTGTGGAGGCCCAAGAGGTGAGACCTTGATAAAATGTTGTGGAGGCCCAAGAGGTGAGACCTTGATAAAATTTTGTGGAGGCCCAAGAGGTGAGACCTTGATAAAATTTTGTGGAGGCCCAAGAGGTGAGACCTGTTAAAAATGTTGTGGAGGCCCAAGAGGTGAGACCTTGATAAAATTATGTGGAGGCCCAAGAGGTGAGACCTGTTAAAAATTTTGTGGAGGGCCAAGAGGTGAGACCTGTTAAAAATTTTGTGGAGGCCCAAGAGGTGAGACCTTGATAAAATTTTGTGGAGGCCCAAGAGGTGAGACCTTGATAAAATTTTGTGGAGGTCCAAGAGGTGAGACCTTGATAAAATTTTGTGGAGGCCCAAGAGGTGAGACCTTGATAAAATTTTGTGGAGGCCCAAGAGGTGAGACCTCTTAAACATTTTGTGGAGGCCCAAGAGGTGAGACCTCTTAAACATTTTGTGGAGGCCCAAGAGGTGAGACCTCTTAAACATTTTGTGGAGGCCCAAGAGGTGAGACCTCTTAAACATTTTGTGGAGGCCCAAGAGGTGAGACCTCTTAAACATTTTGTGGAGGCCCAAGAGGTGAGACCTCTTAAAAATTTTGTGGAGGCCCAAGAGGTGAGACCTTGATAAAATTTTGTGGAGGCCCAAGAGGTGAGACCTCTTAAACATTTTGTGGAGGCCCAAGAGGTGAGACCTCTTAAACATTTTGTGGAGGCCCAAGAGGTGAGACCTCTTAAACATTTTGTGGAGGCCCAAGAGGTGAGACCTCTTAAACATTTTGTGGAGGCCCAAGAGGTGAGACCTCTTAAACATTTTGTGGAGGCCCAAGAGGTGAGACCTTGATAAAATTTTGTGGAGGCCCAAGAGGTGAGCCATAAATATATAAATTTTTCTTTTATTTACGGAGCAGTTCTACGGCGGTTAAGGAGGAGGAGGAGGAGGTGGAGGAGGAAATGGCACTTCATACAGATGGCACTTCACTTTTGGCTGCTTTCCACTGTTGGAGAAGCAAAGTCCGGGTCAATCCACTTGCTGTTCATTTTGATTAGCGTCAGCCTGTCGGCACTGTCGGTTGACAGGCAGCTGCGCTTATCGGTTATAATGCCCCCGGCTGCGCTGAACACCCTTTCTGATAGCACGCTGGCGGCAGGGCAGGCAAGCACCTTCAAGGCGTACAGGGACAGTTCCAGCCACGTGTCCAACTTGGAGACCCAGTAAGTGTAGGACGCCAAGGGATCGGGGAGGACAGGGGTACGGTCTGCCAGGTACTCCCGCAACATCCGCCGATACTTGTCCCTCCTGCTGATAGCGGGCCCCGCAGTGATGGAAGTTGCACGAGGGGGTGCCATGAACGTGTCCCACACCTTGGAGAGTGTTCCCCTGGTGGCTGTGGGCCTGATTGATGTTGTGGGACTCTGGGAGACCCTCTCCTCTCTGCCGCCAGCGATGGTGGGTGGGAAAATCTCCATCATGTTCTGCACGAGTTCCCTCTGGCATTCCAGCAATCGATCCGTCCTCTCCTCTACCGGAATAAAAGAAGAGACGTTATCTTTATACCGGGGGTCCAGGATTGCGAAGACCCAGTACAGTTTGTTCTCCACTATCCGGACAACACGTGTGTCCCGGGAAAAGCAGCCCAGCATGAAGTCAGCCATGTGTGCCAGACTCTGAATAGGCATGACCTCACTGCCCCCACCAGAAGGATCACTTGCCATTTCCTCCTCTTCCTCTTCCGCCTCCTCTCCGCCCCATCCGCGCTGAACCAATGGGACGCACACAGCCTGACTGCTACCCTCGCCGCCAGCATCCTCCTCCTCTTCCACAGCCACCTCCACGTCGTCCTCCTCCTCCTCATCCTCCTCCTCCTCCTGCAACTGCCACCGAGAAGCAGACAAAAGTGTGGTCTGACTGTGTAGCTCCGTTGCGTCTCCTCCTACCCCCGTCTCCTCTGCGTGCAATGCGTTCTCCCTTATTGCGATGAGTGATTCTTTAAGGACGCATAGGAGCGGGATGGTTACGCTCACTATAGCGTCCTCGCTGCTGACCTTCTTGGTGGACTCCTCAAAGATACGCAGTACATCGCATATGTCTGCCATCCATGGCCACTCGTGGTTGGCAAACTGAGGGAGCTGAGTTGGAGGCACGCGTGGATTCATAATCTGGTACTCCATCAATGCTCTCTGCTGCTCACACACCCTGGCCAACATGGAATAGGTGGAATTCCAGCGAGTCGGCAGGTCGCACAACAGCCGATGTTCAGGCAAATGGAGGCGTTGCTGGAGTTTTTTTAAGCTAGCAGCAGCTACAGTTGACTTCCGAAAGTGAGCGCACAAGCGCCGCACTTTCACCAGTAGCTCTGCCAGGTTGGGGTAAGTCTTTAGAAATTTTTGGACTACCAGATTAAAAACGTGGGCCAGGCATGGTACGTGATTAAGTTCGGCAAGCTCCAGAGCCGCCACCAGGTTACGGCCGTTATCGCACACGACCATGCCTGGTCCTAGCTGCAGCGGCGACAGCCACATCTCTGTCTGCTGCAATATGGCGTCCCTCACCTCTGGGGCGCTGTGCTTCCTGTCGCCCAAGCTGATGAGCTTAAGCACCGCCTGCTGACGTCTCCCCGCGCCAGTGCTGCAACGCTTCCAGCTAGCGGCTGAGGGCGATGTTAAGGCAGAGGAGGAGGAGGAGGAAGAGAAGGGGGGTGTATCAGAACCCATGCTGGCAATCTTGGGCGGGGGTGGTAGGTAGGCCGTCTCTGTTTGCGACCCCGTCCCCGCTTCCACAACATTCACCCAGTGTGCCGTCAAAGAAATGTATCGTCCCTGGCCGCAAGCGCTTGTCCACGAGTTGGTGGTCAAGTGGACCTTTGCGCTGACTGCGTACCTCAGGGCCCGCCTGATGTTACGCGACACGTGCTGGTGCAGGGCGGGGACGGCACTCCGGGAAAAGTAGTGGCGGCTGGGGATGGAATAGCGAGGTGCGGCAGCCGCCATCAGGTCGCGGAAGGCCTGTGTCTCCACAAGCCTAAACGGCAACAGCTCCAGGGCCAGCAGTTTGGAGATGTGGCAGTTTAAGGCTTGGGCTTGGGGGTGACTCGAGGCGTACTTCCGCCTGCGGTCGAACGCCTGCGAGATGGACAGTTGTTGGGACGAGGAGTGTGAAGGTGCAGGCGAAGAGGCGGGGGAAGGGGAGGCTGAAGGAGAAGGCCCCAAAGTAGCCGAGGCAGAGGCAGATGTGGAGGTGTCCTGGCTGGAGGTCTGGACCGCAGTGGCAGCACACAACACAGGGGAAGAGGCAGTGGCAGCAAGACCGGGCGCAGGTTGTATTGCGTTTGCTCTCTCCCACTCAGCCCAGTGCTTGACTTCCAAGTGACGCCGCATGCCTGAGGTGGTCAGATTGCTTTTCTCAGAGCCCCTACTCAGTTTTGAGTGGCAGAGTGTGCAAACCGCGCTCAGTTTGTCATCCGCACAAACATTAAAAAATCTCCACACCACAGAAGTACGAGGCCTCGATGGGGGAGCTTCGCGCGACTGCCCGCTGCCGGGAACAGCTTCGGCCCTGCTGGCTGTGGCCTCACTTCTCTGTCTGGACTGTCCTCTGCCTCTGGACATCCCTCTGCCTGTGGACATCCCTCTGCCTGTGGACATCCCTCTGCCTGTGGACATCCCTCTGCCTCTTGCTGCCTTTTTCGGTGCTGCGCAGACCACCACCTCTCCACTACTTTCCTCGCTGGACATCACCCCTGGCCAAGTGGGGTCGGTCATTTCGTCATCCACCACCTCAACTTCCTCACTCTGCTCCTCCTCCTGCCCACTGGACATTCCAACAGCCTCCCTTGATGGCAACTGCGTCTCATCATCATCATCGCTCATGATAACAGATGCTGGCTCAGGGTCCACATCAGCAGGAGATGGCGAAAACTCAAGTGTTTGGGCATCACTACAAACAAATTCCTCTGGTAGCTCCTGGGATTCTTCCGGCACATCTGAAAAAGGACCCGAAAAGAGTTCCTGGGAAGGGTCAATGGTGGGATGACTCTGTTGGCCAGGTGTGGAGGAAGGAGGGTCAGAGCGAGACTGTATGGATGACTGGCTGGTGGACAACTGTGTGGAAGCGCTATCGGCTATCCATTGCACCACCTGTTCAACCTGCTCAGGCCTCAACAGCGGTGTAACCCGTCCCCTGCTTAACTGTCCCATAAAGGCAGGGATTCTGGATGAGCGGGATCCTGGCTGACCCTCACCAGCACGCATTGTATCCCTACTGGCTTCAACAAGGCCCCCAACAGCATTTCCGCGCCCCCGTCCTCGTCCACGTCCTATTCCGCTAGCCCCCCTCCGCATTTTATTTTTTTTTGGTTACAATATTTTGCCTTCACAGCCGTGAAATTATTTTGCAAGAGAACGCACAGTACAGTTGCCAATTATAAGGCCTATATATATTTTATAGTTCAAGGTACACAGCCGTGTACTAACTTTTCAGACGGTGGGTATTAACACCAGGTATTTAAATAATTTTGCAAGAGAACGCACAGTACAGTTGCCAATTATAAGGCCGATATATATTTTATAGTTCAAGGTACACAGCCGTGTACTAACTTTTCAGACGGTGGGTATTAACACCAGGTATTTAAATAATTTTGCAAGAGAACGCACAGTACAGTTGCCAATTATAAGGCCTATATATATTTTATAGTTCAAGGTACACAGCCGTGTACTAACTTTTCAGACGGTGGGTATTAACACCAGGTATTTAAATTAGTTTGCAAGAGAACGCACAGTACAGTTGCCAATTATAAGGCCTATATATATTTTATAGTTCAAGGTACACAGCCGTGTACTAACTTTTCAGACGGTGGGTATTTACACCAGGTATTTAAATTAGTTTGCAAGAGAACGCACTGTACAGTTGCCAATTATAAGGCCTATATATTTTATAGTTCAAGGTACACAGCAGTAGTGCCAAATATAGTTTGGTATGTAGCAGAGCACCTAATACACCACTAATGCCTCTCTCTGTCCCTACTCCAGCAGCTATCCCTGAATACAGCAGCCGTTCTCTGTAAAGTCTATATTGTAGTAAAGCTATCACTGTACTGCACTATAGTAGCCCTGATAAGGGCTTTTAATCACGCTCCTGCCTGTCCAACAGCTAAAACCTGTCTCTCCCTTCTCCAGCCTCTGTCCCTGACTAAGTTCACGCAGCATATGCGTACGAGCAGGAAGAGCTGAGTTTTTAATATTCGAGGTCACATGGTTTTTCCAGCCAATGCATGTAGACGCCGTTTTCGCGCTGCCAGCGTGCTCAGCGTGCCTGTCATACCCCCCCTGCATGGTGATTGGTGGAAAAAGAGTGCCAGGGAAGGTGGGAGGGGAAACGAATTCTAAGTGCGCCATCGCCGTTATACTCGAACGAAATCGAGTACGCCAAATAGCGTAGTATTCGATCGAATACCAGCTCGATCGAACACTACTCGCTCATCTCTAGTCATCTTCAATAAATTAATGTAATTCATAAGAATCATTTACAAAGTCATCATTGGACCACTGAGAGGTTCCTCATTTTTAAATTACCATTTGAACATAACACAGTATAATGAATTTTTCACAGTTGGCTTCTAAATATTTAGTAGGACTTCTCAGTTAATAATAGCCAAACAGTTTTCCCCTAATGTGAATGATGAGTGAATGCAATGTCAATTGTATTAGAAAAGTGAAGTTTGCTGAGGCACTTTTCTGGAAAGAAAAAAAGGGGAATTTCAATCAGCACATCCCAGTGCTCAAGTGCACGTTGCTATGGCTAAATGGACAAGGAAAGGAAAATACACACAATGCAACGGCACACTGCCAACCAGATAAAGCACAAAATGCCATAGAGATATGAGGTACTCTGGAGCTAATGCTATGCTTGTTTAGTAAATTAGAGATTCTTGGCAAATATATTTTGTACAAAATTATCTGGGCCCGTCCACCAAATCTCTGTAGGACGGGAACCTAACACTATTTCCTACCTGTTATGTGGCAACCTTGGCTTCCGTATAATCAGGGGGTGTTGGTTCCACATACATGCTGGGTCCCTTCTGCCTTTTTGCCATTTATGGTGCTTCAAAGGCCTCCACTAATACAGGGATGCAGGTACCAACATGCATGCCAAGTCCACTCGGCTTTATAGTTACACTAATTAAAATCAGCCCATGGGGCAGACGGGGCCCTTCCTACAGAGATCATCTTGACAATTTGGTGGACGGGCCCAGATAATTTTGTACAAAATATATTTGCCAAGAATCTCTAATTTACTAAACAAGCATAGCATTAGCTCCAGAATACCTCACATCTCTATGGCATTTTGTGCTTTATCTGGTTGGCAGTGTGTCGTTGCATTGTATGTATTTTACTTTTCTGGAAAGTGTTTTATGGACCTAGATTTTTGTGGAATGATGGGTATGTTGGTTAAGGGAGCTGCCATTCACTCCCCTTCCAGAACAACATTTTCCCCTAGCCTGAAGTAATCCCCATTGTAGATACTCGGCTCATTACTGTGGGGATAACAAGTTTGGCCTGTTATCCTACAAGTTGATCCAGAGGAAGGCAAAAAACCCCTGTGAGGTAGAAACCAATTTTCCCCACTTTAGGGGAAAAAATTCCTTCCCGACTCCAATCAGGCAATCAGAATAACTCCCTGGATCAACGACCCATCTCTAGTAACTATAACCTGTAATATTGTTACCCTCCAGAAATACATCCAGGCCCCTCTTGAACTCTTTTAGTGAGCTTACCATCACTACCTACTCAGGCAGAGCATTCCATAGTCTCACTGCTCTTACAGTAAAGAATTCTCTTCTATATTTGTGTACAAACCTTCTTTCCTCCAGACTCAAAGGATGTCCCCTCGTCACAGTCACAGTCCTGGGGATAAATAGATCATTGGAGAGATCTCTGTACTGACCCCTGATATATTTATACATAGTTATTAAATCTCCCCTCAGTCATCTTTTTTCTAAAGTAAATAACCCTAATTTTTATAATCTTTCTAGGTACTGTAGTCCACCCATTCCACTTATTACTTTAGTTGCCCTCCTCTGAACCCTCTCCAGCTTTGCTATGTCAGTCTTGTTCACAGGAGCCCAGAACTGTACACAGTACTCCATGTGTGGTCTGACTAGTGATTTGTAAAGTGGCAGGACTATGTTCTCACCACGGGCATCTATGCCTCTTTTGATGCAACCCATTATCTTATTGGCCTTGGCAGCAGCTGTCTGACACTGGTTTCTACAGCTTAGTTTGCTGTTTGCTAAAATTCCTAGGTCCTTTTCCATGTCAGTGTTACCCAGTGTTTTACCATTTAGTATGTACTGGTGACTTGCATTATTCCTTCCCATGTGCATAACCTTACATTTGTCAGTGTTAAACCTCATCTGCCACTTATCTGCCCAGCCTCCAATCTGTCCAGATCCATCTGTAGCAGTATACTGTACTCTTCTGTGTTAATTACTTTACACAGTTTAGTGTCATCTGCAAAAATCAATATTTTACTGTGCAAGCCTTCTACAAGATCATTAATAAATATATTGAAGAGAATAGGGCCCAATACTGACCCCTGTGGTGCCCGACTAGTGACTAGCGAGTCAGAGCTTAGAGATTGTATAACCAGTCAGAGCTGTCTTAAGTACCTAGGTGCAGTTACCTTCCATTTAATTAGTGCCCAGATGGGCAGGTATTGTGTTTATGTATTATTTTTGTGCCATGAATTCACCTGTGAGTATTGATCTTGGATGTCCTGTAGTATTTATAAAAACAATAAACCTAATTTGGACTTTTAACCATCAATGACCATGTTTTGTGTCATTACCACCACCTCCACAAGGACAGATCTCGACACTGTATTGCCCTAAAGTATCTTAGCAGGAATCCATTTCTTAAAGTAACAAATATTTTATACAGTAATAATGAGGTAATGCTATTTTTTATCTTTGAAAACCTCATAAAATATAAAGAGTGTCTGTCTGAAGATTATAGCCTAACAAACCTCTAAGAAAGACAAGTAGAAATCAACTTTAATCTTGTCCGATGGTGAGCTGAAAAGTGTCTTGTGGACATTTTCAGGAAAGTGTCTTAGTTTTCATTAACAATCTCTCCCCTTCCCTAACCGTTTAATCTTAAGTGATAGGTCTAGCATTCCCTTTTGTCATTGTTTCTTGCACTGAAATCATGTGCCTTTACTAAGTATTTTGAGGGAGTTGCATGCACAGTAACTTTCCCCAGTTGGTTGGGCTAAAATTTGTTTAAATATATACCGGGGATAACTAAGGGTAAGAAAAAAAATCAGCAACATTATTTTAAACAATGAACGAAAACAGCGACTCACCATCTACAGATATATGAATACTTGGGTGCTAGTGTTGAGCGAGCATGCTCGGCCGAACTCGCTGTTCGGCCGAGCATGCCTACGCTCGGGTCCGCTCGGTGTTCGGCCGAACACCGAGTGTACTCGAGTGCAATGCTCGAGTCTCTTCCCCGCAGTGTAATTTACGCTAATGCGTACATATTTGTATGCTAATGCGTATGTATTTTGTATGCTACTGCGCATTGTAAATTAAACCGAGACGTCATCACACGCCAGGCAACATTTCACACTGGATCCTCAGGCATGATGTCCACGGTGCCATCTTCATAATCAAATGGATTAGGTAAGTATAATTTGATTTTTCTTTTTTCAGTGAGGTGAAGACTGAGGGACCTGCAAACTTTTATTGGCTAATAAAGGTAATATGAAAATGCCATATTTAAATTTTGTGAAAATATCTCAAGAATGATAAGTCCTAGAGAGCTGAGACCTGGTCTAAACCTTTCTAAGCATCTGATTTACATATGTGACAAATTTGGTGCAGATCTGTGCAGTTGTTGGCCATGCATAAAGAACAGACATACAACAGACAGAAATGAAAAAATAAGTAAAAACAGCAGAGCTTTTATACTATATATTTGTTCAATATTTTCACATGACTGTCATTCCATGTTATAGTCATAGGTAGCTGTATGTGTTATAATTATCAAGCTAACTATCATAAATGTAAATAAAAAATATATAGCACAAAACAGATGCTCCCGCATTGACTTATTACAAACTTTATGAAATGTTAAAAGTCAACTGAGCTCTAGTCAGTGATCTGAAAAATCAAAACCAAATTATGATCGCAGTTCATTTTTAATAAGTTGCGGATATCACAGCAGCCAAACAAGAACAAGAAAAGCAGACAATCAACCATAATTCAGAGAAAAAAATAGAAAATCAAAGAAGCAGGAAATGAAACAGACAAAAATAATAATTGTGCAATATTTCTTGTCATGGTTTGGAAAAATACTAAAGGAAACAAGAACTTGATATTATTGTGTTGAAATGCTCAGTGCAGTAAAGATTCTTAGAGATTTGCTCCATGTTCTGCAACTCAGGGCAAAGTAAGTTTCTAAAGCAAATGCTTAAAGTTTGCTGGACATTGATAATTTATCTTTAACTCCTTGGTGACATGTGACTGAAGTGACTTCCCTCAATTGATGTATTAGTATGTCACGATGAATGGGGTGCGCACTACATCTGTGGGCCCAAACAATGCAGGGACTCAGCTGTGACTGACAAAAGTCTAATATTGAACAATTAAAAAATCTTATATACCCAAAAATGGTACCAATAAAAACATCAACTCTTCCCTCAAAAATGTGCCCCTACTCAAGACAGTTGGCAGTAAAAAAAAAAATGGCTTTCAGAAAACGGAGACACAGAAACATTTTTTTTAAATTATTTTTATTGTGTAAAACGGGAATAAATCAAATAAAAAAGTAGACATATTAGGTATCTCTGCGTCTGTAAAGACCAGCTCTATAAAACTATCACATAATCTATCCCCTCAGATGAAGGCCTTAAAAATAAATTAAAACTTTGACAAAACAGCAATTTTTTTGTCACCTTGCACCCAAAAAGTGTAATATTGAACGATCAAAAAATCTTATGTGCCCAAAATTTGTACCATTAAAAATGTGAACTCTTCCCACTAAAAATATGCCTTTCAGAAAATGGAGACACAAAAACATTTTTTTCAAAAATGCTTTCTTATATAAAACTGAAACAAAAAATAAAAATAGACATAGGTCCTTTAAAAAGTGAGTTTTGGAAATTTTCTTAAAAATTTTAAAATATTACATCTAAAACTGTACACCATCTAACATAAAACATGACATTTACAAAATGATTCCAAGATAAAGTAGACATGGAAAATGTAAAGTAATAACTATATTATGAGGTATCATTTTCTGTCTTAAAAGCACAGAAATTGAAATTTTGCTAATTTTTCAAATTTTTAGTTAATTTTGGAATTTGTGTTATAAATAAAGGTGAAATATATTGACTCAAATTTACCACCATCATAAAGTAGAATGTGTCATGAGAAAACAAATC
The DNA here is from genome assembly GCA_900303285.1 of Rhinella marina. Taxonomy (NCBI): domain Eukaryota; kingdom Metazoa; phylum Chordata; class Amphibia; order Anura; family Bufonidae; genus Rhinella; species Rhinella marina. The sequence continues at coordinate 27,867 of ONZH01015438.1, read as the reverse complement.
TCCGAATGGCTTGGATAAGTAAAAATGTTCCAAAATTATTACCACATAAAGTAACACATGTCAGATTTGCAAAAAATGGCTCAGTCTTTAGGATGAAAAGTGGTCCTGGGTAGAAAGGGTTAAGCAATAGATTCTCTGGCACACTGAAACCCATTGGCTTAATCTATAATGTACTTTTACTACTTTGACAGATACAAACTTTGACTTCAATAGACTATTAACATGCATAAGCTAAACCTTATGCAAAAGCCATGACATTATTGTGTTCATGATCCGTGATGACAAAAAATATTAGTAATAAATTATATTGTTTTTGCATACAGCAATTAATGGAGATCATGAGGGTTTAGCCATATATTATCAATTGCATTGTCGCCCCAGTGCACCTTTATTAGTGATTGTTTGATTATATTGTTCGCCACATCCGCACAATTTGTTACCTTGTGTAGGATGGTTTTGTGGTACATGTGGTCCGCTGCAGGCATCCTCCATTGTATGCATTTTTGCTGGGGATTGCTGTTAGCAATGGATCACATGTGCAGGAATTGCTCCCCCGGTTTGATATGCGCAACAGCATATGGGGTTTGAGCAATTTTCTGCCATTTTAGACCACGTTTTTTTTCTGTGATTGTATTTGAACATTTACACCTGGAGGTGTGGCAACTCCAGGTTTGATTGTACCATTACTTACATCTTATGGTAACATTCTGGTGCACCTGTGCAGCCTGAGTCACATGAGTCATTGGTAGGTGGGGCTCATAGTCTCCTCCCTCCTCCCATTGGATGTGTGATCTCACGCTGGAGGTAACTAGGAGTAGGTTGCTGTGTGTCGGCCTATATGCTCCTTCTGCAATTGCCCATACGGCTAGGTAGGTTAGTGTTAGGTCCCGTGCCACTCTGAGATACCTTGATGCGGTGCTCGGGCTCCGGTATCTTCTTGATATAAGAATATATTGGCGAAAGTCTCATTTTAACATCAGCGTGAAGGTTTAGCCATATATTATCAATTGCATTACCGCCCCAGTGCACCTTTATTAGTGATTGTTTGATTATATTGTTCGCCACATCCGCACAATTTGTTACCTTGTGTAGGATGGTTTTGTGGTACATGTGGTCCGCTGCAGGCATCCTCCATTATATGCATTTTTGGTGGAGATTGCTGTTAGCAACGGATCACATGTGCAGGAATTGCTCCCCCAGTTTGATATGGACAACAACATATGGGGTTTGAGCAATTTTCTGCCATTTTAGACCACATTTTTTTTCTGTGATTGTATTTGATCATGTATATTGAGAACTAACTTGCAGGACACCACAACATGACACACCACGCAACGACATATAGTAAGTTATACATCAATAGAATAAAAGTGACCATCCACTGAAATGTGTTGCTGGAACTGAACTATGTGGGTAACAACACTATATTGAATGCTGTCTTAAAAACCTATAACATATTTTAAAATTATGGACTAGGGCATAAAATATATTCATGAATTGTTTCAATTAGCATAAATTAATGAGCCTTCCTATCAGGTATCAACTGTTCAATCTGGTAAAAGTAGATGTGGATGGATGTTTAGACAGTAGCCATTACCTATACATTGTGATCAACCAAGTTTATACCTTATATATCCAATAAGATCCCCACATAATAATACAAGCAATACTGGGCCTGCATACATAGATCATGTCAACAGCCCAAATATAGAGAAATATAAAACAAAAATAATAAACATATATATTGTATTGTAATCCACATCACAGAAAAACTAAATAAATAGCACAACAAAAGAAATGGAGCAATAATGGAAAATTCCATAAATTACTGCTAATGACACAGAGATACCACTGAGTGTTGAAAACAAGATACAGTACAAAAATAATATTATTGGCCTAAACTGGTGCATAAATGCCTAGTAACTAACCACACAAACAAACAAAAATAATATATATATATATATATATATATATATATATATATACAGTACAGACCAAAAGTTTGGACACACCTTCTCATTCAAAGAGTTTTCTGTATTTTCATGGCTATGGAAATTGTAGATTCACACTAAAGGCATCAAAACTATGAATTAACACATGTGGAATTATATACTTAACAAAAAAGTGTGAACCAACTGAAAATATGTCTTATATTCTAGGTTCTTCAAAGTAGCCACCTTTTGCTTTGATTACTGCTTTGCACACTCTTGGCATTCTCTTGATGAGCTTCAAGAGGTAGTCACCTGAAATGGTATTCCAACAGTCTTGAAGGAGTTCCCAGAGATGCTTAGCACTTGTTGGCCCTTTGCCTTCACTCTGCGGTCTGGTGACTGTGGAGGCCAGGTCATCTGGCGTAGCACCCCATCACTTTCCTTCTTGGTCAAATAGCCCTTACACAGCCTGGAGGTGTGTTTGGGGTTATTGTCCTGTTAATAAATTAATGATGGTCCAACTAAACGCAAACCGTATGGAATAGCATGCCGCTGCAAGATGCTGTGGTAGCCATGCTGGTTCAGTATGCCTTCAATTTTGAAAAACTCCCCAACAGTGTCACCAGCAAAGCACCCCCACACCATCACACCTCCTCCTCCATGCTTCACGGTGGGAACCAGGCATGTAGAGTCCATCCGTTCACTTTTTCTGCTTCACACAAAGACACGGTGGTTGGAACCAAAGATCTCAAATTTGGACTCATCAGACCAAAGCACAGATTTCCACTGGTCTAATGTCCATTCCTTGTGTTCTTTAGCCCAAAAAAGTTTCTTCTGCTTGTTGCCTGTCCTTAGAAGTGGTTTCCTAGCAGCTATTTTACCACGATGGCCTGCTGCACACAGTCTACTCTTAACAGTTGTTGTAGAGATGTGTCTGCTGCTAGAACTCTGTGTGGCATTGACCTGGTCTCTAATCTGAGCTGCTGTTAACCTGCCATTTCTGAGGCTGGTGACTCGGATGAACTTATCCTCCGCAGCAGAGGTGACTCTTGGTCTTCCTTTTCTGGGGTGGTCCTCATGTGAGCCAGTCTCTTTGTAATGCTTGATGGTTTTTGCGACTGCACTTGGGGACACTTTCAAAGTTTTCCCCATTTTTTGGACTGACTGACCTTCATTTCTTAAAGTAATGATGGCCACTCATGTTTCTTTAATTAGCTGCTTTTTTCTTGCCATAATACAAATTCTAACAGTCTATTCAGTAGGACTATCAGCTGTGTATTCACCTGACTTATGTCCAACACAACTCATGGTCCCAACCCTATTTATAAGGCAAGAAATCCCACTTATTAAACCTGACAGGGCACACCTGTGAAGTGAAAACCATTTCAGGTGACTACCTCTTGAAGCTCATCAAGAGAATGCCAAGAGTGTACAAAGCAGTAATCAAACTTTGAAGAACCTACTTTGAAGAACCTAGAATATAAGACATATTTTCAGTTGTTTCACACTTTTTTGTTAAGTATATAATTCCACATGTGTTAATTCATAGTTTTGATGCCTTCAGTGTGAATCTACAATTTTCATAGTCATGAAAATACAGAAAACGCTTTGAATGAGAAGGTGTGTCCAAACTTTTGGTCTGTACTGTATATATATATATATATATATATATATATATATATATATATATATATTAATTAAAATATGATAATGTACCCCAAGGCATGAAAGCAGCAGCAATATCTGCCAATACTTCATGGGCAGAGGCATAAATATAATTTGAATATTCATTGCAATGACACATCTAAATATCAATAAATAAATAGTACCATAATACTAATATAACATGGTCTAGACAAGGCCGTTTACAGGTCCAACTACCAACTACCAGCAAACTACAAAGGTCCAACTACCAGCAAAAATACTCAGTAAAAAGAACCTTGAAGCGTTTCTCCACCAAGCTGCCTTCATCTTTGGCTCCTGCCCAAGTAGTATTGGTTGATATTTCAGCTGTGTAGCCTATCACAGAAGGACAATGCATCATGCATACTCATTGAGTGAGTTCTTCTGGCTTCCATGGCCGTCAAAGTCTCAAGATCTTAATCCTATAGAGCAGGGATGCCCAACCTGCGGCCCTCCAGCTGTTGCAAAACTACAACTCCCAGCATACATGGACAGCCTAGGGCTATTACAGCATGCTGGGAGTTGTAGTTTTGCAACAGGTGGAGGGCTGCAGGTTGAGCATGCCTGCTACAGAGCACCTCTGGGACAAGGTAGAACAGATGTCTATACCTCCATCTATTTTATGGCAACTGCAAGTATCCTGTCTACATGGGCCAATATTCCTGAAGAATGATTTTAACACCTAGCGGAACCTCTACAATAGAGTATGATTGATCTCCTTATATGTTGTCATGATATGATTTAGGTTTACCTATGTCCATTTGGTAAGCATTTGGATATGGCTCTGGAACAATGTAGGTGACACCAGCTGTAAATGCTGAACTCAATTTTATCTTACTCGAAGCCAAACAAGCAAGTTACACAATCTAGGCAAAGTAGGGCAAAATAGGACAGATATTTCATTATACACAGTGAGCACAGGCTGAATACACAGAAGAAGATAGTCATCATGAGCTTTTTTTTTATGATAAATGGACATTGTCCTGCAAATAAAGGAAAATATCAACCCACACAATACAAATCATGAAACACTTGTAATGCCTTTTTCACACGAGGGAGTTTTTCACACGGGTGTGATGCGTGACGTGAGCGCATTGCACCCGCACTGAATCCTGACCCATTCATTTCAACGGGTCTGTGTACATGAGCGTTTTTTTCACGCATCCGTTCTACGTTGCGTGAAAAATGGGGCTTCATTGAAAAAGGCACTGCATCAGCAAGCAAGTCTGAATGCAATGCCTTATTCACTGATGGTTGCTAAGAGATGTTATTTGTAAACCTTCAGTTTTTTATCATGTGTGTGAAAAATGCATCAAAGCACATTGTACCCACGCGGAAAAAAATTGAACAACTGAACGCAACTGCAGACAAAACTGACTAAACTTGCTTGCAAAATGGACCTAATCCGCCACGCTCATGTGAAAGAGGCCTAAATCAAACATATCATAGGTGATGCTTAGAGATGAGCGAATCTATTCGTTGATTCGTTGATTCGTATGGAATCTTGGAAATTTTTAGCTGCGAAGCGAATCCGAATATTAGGTGATTCGCTTCGGCTTTGTATGTATTCGCTAGTTGTCCTATAAATTATACGCTATTGCTACATATAAGTTACTCTATATGCTGGTGCGTATGAATTCAATTAATTAGCAAAATTTTACTGTTAGTTAGTTTATCGTGCGCAAAAGCCCGTGAAGAAAGCGGTCACCTGACCTAGTGGGCAGGGCTTGCTCTGATTGGCTCAGGCTCGGTAAGCCAGTGACGCATCACTTCTGCTGCGACTGCTGAGACGAGCAGAAGCACTGTGTGTGAAGTTCTGAGACTCTGAGACCTGTTTTGTGAAAATTGGGGTGTAATTGCTCTGGGAATCCATACTACACATATCAGGGATACTGCAGGGCAAGTGCAGGGCCAGTTCAGGGCTAGTAATTAATCAGGCAGGGAGAGAGAGGCAGGGAGAGATAGGGAGAGACAGGGAGATACAGGGACAAAGACCAGCTGCAGGGCCACAGAGTGAATTGAAAAATGTCTGGAATGGATAAGCAAAAGGGGTGCAGTTCCAGCCAAATCTCGAGCTCTAAAAAAAGGAGAAGGTGGCACAGGGCAGAAGTGCCAAAGGACCTGTAGCCGGAGCATCTACTAGTAGTATTCGCAATACTTGGCTGTTGTTCCACCAGGCTAACCCACCAAGGCGCAAAATTGTAGTGGAGGGGAAAGTGGATGAGGTAGTGGAATGGTAGTGGAATGGATGGCACGCTCATCTCAGTCTCAGCCGGATGATCTGCTGTCATCTCCTGATATAGTATCCATATGAAGCCAGGGGTCAGACTCAGAGCGTTCCTCCTGCTTCACCATTCCTCTCCAGCAAAGCCCTTCATTTTCGTACGCAATTTGTACGCTTATGCGTACGTGTTCAAAAAGGTTGCATACCTTTTTACCTGATCGTTCGTTATTAGTGCGCGAATGTTTGCTAAAAGCCATATAATTACGGATTTTTTGTACGCAAATTCAACGAATCTATTCGTCGAATATGCGAATCTTAGGAAAAGTTCAGCGAATAAAATTTTGCATGATTCGCTCATCTCTAGTAATGCTTGACCTAAATTGATTAGACAGAGGACAAAAGGACACTGTTTTGGCCCCCATCTAACTATTATACTCCTATAGACATGTTTAGCGAAGAATTTTCCCAGCATGCACATTAAACATTAAAAAAAGCTAGATGTTAACTAGGCCTAATTTATTATAAATTCACTGGAAAGTATGTCTGTTTAGCATCTTACAGTAAGGATTTGATGCTTATTTATAGATAATATTCCTCAACTATGGTAATCAATTATCCACATTTTCCTTACATTATATCATAACAAACAGTGTAAAACATACCATGGACTATAATTAGGTTGTAAACATTGATCTCAATTAATAACTGAGATTTAACCCTTTCACCCCCGGAGGTTTTTTCGGTCATGCATTTTCGTTTTGCGCTCCCTGCCTTCAAACAGCCATAACTCTTTTATTTTTCTGTTCACATAGCTGTATGAGGGCTTGTTTTTTGCGGGACAAGTTGTACTTTCCAACACCACCATTTAATATTGCATATGGTGTAGTGGGAAGCGGGAAAAAAATTGAAATTGCAAAGAAAACACTATTCGCTACAGTTCTACGGGTTTCTTATTTACAGCGTTCGATGTGCATTAAAACTGATCCATCCTTTCATTCTACTGGTCAGTACGAATCCGGCGATACCTAATATGTATAGTTTTTCCTGCGTTTTCATAGTGATAAAATAATTAGAAAGTTGCCCTTTTTTTTTTTCCTTGTCACATCTTGACCCCTATAACCTTTTGGTATTTATGTGTACAGAGCTGTATGGGGGCTCATTTTTTGCAGGACGATCTGAAGTTTTTATTGATATCATTATGGGGTGTGTATGACTTTTTGATCACTTTTTAATTAATTTTTTTTAGAAAAAAAGCGACAAAAAATGGCAAATCGCCATTTGGACGCTTTTTTCCGCCACACAATTCACCGTATTGGAATTTTTTTTTTATATTTTAAAAGTACGGGCGTTTTCGGTCACGGTGATACCCATGATGTCTATATTTATTGTTATTTAGGTATTTATTTTTTAATTATACGGAAAGGGGGGTGATTTGAAATTTTATATCTTTTTTATTTTTTATATATTTTTTAACATTTTTTTTAAATTTTTTTTTACTATTTGAAAGCTCAAATATGGGCTTATATAGTGTGGCTTTTTTATTTTTTTCTTTATGAGCAATCAGGGATTTTCTAGACTCAGAAATCCAAGAATTGCTCATTTCTTATCCTGGCCTGCCATCTAGTGGCCAGAATAAGAATTGCACTTTGAAAACTGTAATCCTCACCAGCGAGGATTACAGTTTTCATATGGTGTACAGACACCCCGATTGGACACACGGGGTGTCTGTACACCACCCGGAAGCAAATGCTTCCGGGTTCAGACGCAACTAGATGCCGTGATCACGTGTGATCACGGCATCTAAACGCCCAGGAAGACACCGCCGATGGCGGTAAGTAGCGGCAAGTCTCTGCTGTTACAAACAGCAGAGACCTGCCGGCCATGACGCCCGCCGCACTTGCGAGCGGGCGCCATGTGCCCGCATCGCCCCAGCGCCGTACATGTACGGCGCTGGGAGTGTAAGGGTTAATACAGATCCCATAATTTGTCAACACACAGATAATTAATAGCCTTAAGTCTACACAAAAAGTTCCTTGTGTCATAAATGCCATAGCTATAGATAATGCGTACAGTATTTTGCACAAGTTGAAGGCAATAGCATTCTTTTAAAAGAGAACTGTAGGCTTCCAGGTTGAATGATATTTGTCAGCATATTGCTCAAATTAATATTTGGTCACATGATTTAAAATGTTTATTTAAAGGTGTATTCCAGGTTTTATTTTTATTTCTGTATATAATAGGAATTCATACAATTTCCTAATATACACATAATTAAAATTCTGCATTCATATCTTCCTTATATTAGGCAGTTAACTCCTCTAAGCAAAAGAATGGTATAGCCCAGGGATGCTCAACCTCGGGCCCTCCAGCTACTGTAAAACTACAACTCCCACCATGTCCTGCAGAAGGCTGATAGCTGTAGGCTGTCCGAGCATGCTGGAAGTTGTAGTTTTGCAACAGCTGGAGGGCTGCAGGTTGGGCATCCCTGGTATAGCCCATGTAAGAGTTCTATGTAATGCATCTATAACAGAGCATCTTGATGTTTTCATGTTGTTAATAAAGTTTAGTTAAAAAAAAACAAGCAAATAACCAGCACACACAGAGTTCACTGTAACTGAGAGGCATGAGATGCTGCTTCAGGTAGTAGTACTGGATATATTAAAAATGTTCTGATTCTCAGTACAGTGCTATTCACCTGTTAGATACCAAGGAAGTTAATTGAAAGCTAGGTCACATGACACTTTTGAGGGTCACATGACGGCTCACCTGATTGGCATCATGTTTAATCCTATCTAGCTCTCCTAACTATGCATTTTACAGAACTAAATGGATTGTACCATTTTATTTTCTTTAGGGAGAGGCTAATGAATGGATATAATAAAGGTCTGAGAGCAAAATATTAAATAAATATATATTAATAAAGGTTAACTCCTTCATGACAGCCATACGGCTATATATGTGCTATCTGCACATACCCCATGCAGATAGAAAGTATATAAACGTCATGGCAGCTCTTTAATCCAAGCGCTGCAATCAGGCACCTGCTGCTCCATGACCCACTTTGTGGCCTGTCTACACCTCAATTTCTGGCCTGCTGCTCCTTGTACGGGTGCCCCATCTCTGCTGGCAGTGCTGTATAGCCTCTAGCCATGTTTCCTCCACACCGGCCCTGCCCCCATCTGTGCCGGCATGGAGCATCCCCCTGCTGCGTGGAGCGTCCCCCTGCTGCGTGGTGCATCCCCCTGCTGCCTGGTACATCCCCCTGCTGCTTGGTGAGTCTCCCTGCTATTTGTGTCAGCTGTATTCTGACATTGTTGTGAAAAAGTGCAGGCTGAAAATTTTTATTGCAAATACAATTAAGAAGAAATAAGATTTCTATTTCACAGGAAGCTCTTAAAAACTGGAAATTTTGGAGATGGTTTTTGTATTTAATGTACTAATTAGCTGTCTACATGTTCCATTTGGTATCTACAGAGTATGGGAGGAATTTATGAAGAGGGGAATATTTGAAGTCAGTTTTGCTTGCATACACCCGATGTCTCTATTCTCGCATGTGCGGAAATAGAGATGCGCAAGACTTCAGCATGCTTTGCTGGACAGCCGGAAATTATCAGCTGTCAATCAGAGGCGAAGGGGTAGGGAAAGGGGGCGTGGTTATCCTGACTTGAAGCAAGAAGTCTGCTGCCCCTTCAAACTCTGTTGTAACAGTACGTGCAGGAGATTAAAGTTACCTTCCTACCGTAGGAAGGAAAAGGATTTTTAGAAACATACTGCTGGCTACTTTAATCCCCTAACTGTTCAGCCTGAGCTCAGCTCAGGATGTGGAAAAAGTACTTAAAGGGGTATTCCCATCTCACGAATGTAGTTTGTATAATTAGATATAGCCATACCAATATTATTACTAATAGAATGTATTTATATAAAATGTACTGTTTAGAAGATTTGCCTATTTGTATAGGCATTGTCCCACACACATCAGTCAGGCCATTGCCCCTAGTTATGGCCACCGTGGCCATGTAGTAGTGGTGGCCGGCTTGCTCTTGTTTAAACCCGCTGTGAGGTAACTGCTGTATTGTGAACGCACATTACATGAGCATGCGCAGACTCATCTTAGAGTACTTTCACATCTGCGTTTTGGACGCTTCCAGTCCGAAACGCAATGGTCAGGATCTGTCCAAAACACAGACTTTATAACAGGATCCTGCTCCATAGAGATGAATTGATCTTGGAACAGGATCTGTTTCTCTGTTTTTTGGAAGCACAGACAAAAATGCTACAACCCTAAGACGTGTCTCCACATGCTCATGCAATGTGTTCACAATACACCAGTTACCTCAGAACTGGTCTAAACAAGAGCAAGCCAGCCACCACTAGTACATGGCCGCGGTGGTAACGGCCTGACTGATGTGTGTGGGACAATGCCTATACAAATAGGCAAATCTTCTAAACAGTACATTTTATATAAATACATTCTATTAGTAATAATATTGGTATGGCTATATCTAACTATACAAACTACATTTGTGAGATGGGAATACCCCTTTAACTGTTCTTTCTCAGGCATAAAGTGGCGGGGTGTGGGCTGCTTTAACGGCTGATATCTCCTGAATGGTAGCAGCTAGAAGCATGCAACTGGTCTTGTTTGAAGGCTGGCATTCCAGGTTGTCAAAAGCATTGACAGCATTAGTCCAAGCTAAACAGGATATATCACTGTTAGAAATAGACTTGGGAATCATTATGGGTAAAACCTGCTTTTACTTTCAGCTATACTCATTGTATCCGATTTCTTATGGTGATAACTTTCCATATACTGAAGATATTGCTGTCATTCATGTATTGTTTGAAAGCTTGGAATGTCAGATTTCAAACAATACTAACCCATATCTCTAGCTGGTACCAAACCAGATATATGAGCAGATAAAGCAGATACCCCCTTACCTTTAGTCTGGAGGAGAATGAGGGAGCAAAATGGTTCTTAAAAAACAGAAGGAAACATTACTGCTAGAACACAAAGGGGGGAAATATTACTGGCCCTTGATGCTAAAATTAAAGGGTTAAAAATGAAATAGTGTCCCGTGAGTTGTGTGCCAACAAGATTTACTGCAGACACATATTAAAAATTTTTGGGAGGTTTTTCCAATTTTAACATGACCGTTTGTAGTGTAAGGTAATGCTGGTGGCTTAGGAGGCTTTTTTTTAGGTGACAGGTTCCCCTTAAGACCTCCACCATGTACAGATATCAGGGAGTGACAACAATACACACTTACACAGAAAATACTATTGATCACTAATAACATATTCCCTGTGTTTAGCTGGTCAGAAAAAGCAAAGCTATAAATATGTAAATTACAAATTTTACTTAATCGTTTCCCACTAAACTATATATCAAATGACTCAGTGCCTCCTGTCTATAACATGCTGCCTGCCGATTACAATGCATTTTGTGGTGACAGGTCTTCTTTGACAAATTCTGGCTTCTAGAACCACTGTGTCAACCAGCTGGTTTGACTTTGTGCTAAGCATAAGGGTATTATCCTGGAATTCACCATTTAATCCCTTTCCACCCAGAACCAAAGGAAAGATTAATCATTGCAATACTGCAGAATGAGGTAAGGTTTAATGAAGAATATCAGAATGCACTTTCCTTAAAAGATGCACAGGACGCCAGTTCGGATTCCAGCTGCCAGAGAGCTGGATCTAAAACAGACATATGGTGAATGAAGTTGATCCTGTGCCCACCTGAAGTAGCCTCTATTTTCACCATCAGAGCACCAGCACTATCAGACACTTCTCCCCTGACTCAATTCCTACTGCACTGATCACTCTCTTCACTCATTTCACTGCAAAAAGGCAAAGCAGTGTCGTAATAAGATATTTATTTTTGTCTGTGGCATCCCCACTATGTATGCTGCTGAGTAGAGATGATTTAAGTTTTCAAAAATTTGATTTAGCAGCTTCACTGAACTATTGAATTAATTCAATTAATTACGAATAACTTCATCATGAATCACTTTTCTTTGTATGGAGCTGGCGTAATGTTGGAGAACGGCAATAGCGCTGCTCCCTTGTCATTTGGTCCATAAGATGCTGCGTTCAACGCTGATTGCTGCATTTGAGACTCAGATTCAGGTGCTCAGGAGCTTAATCCAGGGTTAAAAAAAATTATACTCACCTGATCCACTTGATCACAGAGAGGCCATCCATGTTTTAATTGACGAAAACCCACCAAAGGACCTGCGACGATCATGATGACATCACCATGTGATCACGCTTGCCCCGGCCTCTCCACAATTAAGTAGATGAGGTGAGTATCAGTTTTTTTTTAATTTCAGCCACCACTTTAGGAAAAATTGATTAGTTACCACAAAGCACAAGGAAATTTGGCTTTGCAGAACCAAATTTTTCTTAAACTTCAGATCAAATTTCACTTTGGATACTTTGATTTGCTCAACACTACTGCTGACCAAAAGTTTTGGTGGCTATTACATTTTTAAAATAGGCACTGGGAATCCTGTTCATAAGAATAACATCAAAAGGACACCTTCCATTACCAAATGCTAAAAAAAACACACAAAAAGAGCTAAATGTTATGTATGAATCCAGTCCACAAATCAGGCAAACCTCAAAAAAATATATATTTTTAGTAACTAAAAATTAAAAGAAAAACTTTTCAGGATAATCTTATAAGATCATTTAACATGTATCTGTATTTGCTACTTACTGATTAAAAAATAAAATACTTGACAGTCTTTTTTAAGATTTCATGTCTAGTGTCACTTACTGTATATTCTTTTGTTGCCATAGGGTATAAATATGTAACATCCTTTTGATATCAGTAATAAGACTTTTTGTTAAGTCTTCTGGTGCTGCTATGAATTTCTGAGCTAGTTATATATAAAGCGTTTGTCTGGGGAGAGGATGGTTGAGAGTTTGAAAACCGTGAGAGATGAGGGAATCTTGCAAGGTGATGCTGATGTCAATGGATGCTTGAAAGCAGAGCAGATAACGATTTTCAAGGCCACACGTCTATTAACATCTTTAAGCTTTGGCCATCCAGCTGTTGCAAAACTACAACTCCATCATGCCGGTGGCTGTCATGGTAGTTCTGCAACAGCTGGAAAGCCACAGGTCGGGGAACACTGTATTAACGGATGCTGTAATAAACTCAATGATGAGATTTTTTTCCCTCTTCACTGGCAAAAGAAAAACTTTTGTGTCTGTATCATACATATTGTGTAAACATTGTAAATACCATGAGATTTTTTGAATATACTGTTATTTGAGTCAAGCTAAAAATGACCTTTTTTTTAAAGGCATCAAACCTGCCACAAAAACTCCATATGTATCCCAGTCTATAGTTGATACTACACTACTACACATGCTGTGCATTGGATCCTAAAAGTATGGTTTTAAACCAGTGATACAGGTTTTACTTTAAAAACTGCATCAAAAGCTGAATGGATGAATTTATCACAATTGGTGTTTCAAACGCCAGTCAACTCCCTCCTATTTGCTGGAGAGAATTACATCAAATTTACTAAGGGACAGGGCTAAAATTGCTGGGCGATCCGCCCATTAATACTAGCCGGTTTATACAGTAGAGTTGTGACGAGCTGGTGCAGAACAGTAAAATGTCGTTTTTGTTTTTTTTTTCTTTTTTCTTTTTTTTTTTTTTACCAAAAAATGAACTTACACAAAAAGTTGTAACTTTGTAAGTCAGAAAGCCATCAGAGATTTCAGTAAATTTTATCTATATAGCCTCACAAGGCAGGCAGTTTGGCAATTTTCAATGGAGAGGGGAAAAAAAGTCTTTCTCGTATACTTCTCTTTAGGATCTACTTCTGGCTTTGGCAAAAAAACAATGAAAACTTCACAAACGTCCCTCTATGAGCCTAATCTAAAATTGTTGTCAACATCATTTTGAATTTAGCTTTTAACATCTAAACGGTTCCAACAAATCCTCACCGTTTTAACTTATTTGATTTACTATGTGGTCCATCAGGATTTGTCTGTTCTAGTGCTTATCATCAGGGGCGGACTGGGCCAGGGGGCAGAAGGGCACTTTCGTGGGACTGCGCCAGGACAGGTGAGTGAACTGCAAGTACCCATTCTATCCATATGACGCCCTAACCCTGCTAGTGGCCCCTGACCCCTAAAACTGGGCCTGTCTAACCCCTAATACTGGCCACTGACCCCTACCCTAGTACTAGCCCCTGACCCGTACACTAGTACCGAACCCTAATACTGACCCCTACCCTACTACTGGTCCCTGACCCCTACACTATTACTGACCCCTAATACTGGTCCCTGACCCCTACTCTAGTATTGGCCCCTGACCCCTACACTAGTACTAACCCTTAATACTGGCCCCTACCCCCTACACTAGTACTGACACCTAATACTGGTCCCTGACCCCTACCCTAGTATTGGCCCCTGACCTCTACACTAGTACTGACTCCTAATACTGGCCCCTACCCTAGTACTGACCCCTGACCTTTACACTAGTACTGACCCCTAATATGGGCCACTGACCTCTACACTAGTACTGACCCCTAATACTGCCCCTAACCCTAATACTGACCCCTTATACTGTCCCTAACTCTAATACTATGCCATACTGACCCCTAATACTGACACCTAACCCCAAGGCTACATTCACATGACCGTATGTGTTTTGCGGTCTGCAAATTGTGGATCCGCAAAACACAGACACCGGCCATGTGCGTTGCGCATTTTGCGGACCGCATATGGCCAGAGCTAGTATAAGGATTATAATCCTAATAGTATAGGATTATTGTCTGCTGATCTTTTTTGCGGTGTGCTGTCTGCATGGAGATGCGGTTGTGTGAATGTACCCTAATGCTGACTCTAACCCCAATACTGGCACCTAATTCTAATACTGACCTTAATTCTAATACTAGCCCTAAGGGTGCATAGAGACGACTGTTTTTCTGGGTCTGCATCCGTTCCACAATTTCGCAGAACAGTTGCGTACCCATTCATTTTATTGCAAAACACTTTCGGTCGTCTGAACGTAGTCTTATGCTAATACTAGGCCTAACCCCAATACTAACCCCTAACTCTAATACTGACCCTAATGCTAGTACTATGCCTAACCCCAATATTGGCCCTAATATATGAACAGTAATACTAATCCTAACCCAAAAACTGACCATAACCTTAATTACAACCTCCAATACCTCACACAGTGACCATAATATCTGTACCTACTGCATCTTTAACGAGATATAAAAGATGCAGTATATACAGATATATGGTATATACAGCAGTGTACTGATGTGTTAGGTACGATGTATAATACATGCCGTGTATACAGGTATATATTATACAAGCAGTGTACTCATGTGAGATATGAGGTGTAATTTATACCTCGTACCTTGCATGTAAGTACATTGTTGTATATACTATATATCTGTATCTACTGCATCTGTTATACCTCGTACCTCACATATCAGTACACTGCTGTATATACTATATATCTGTATATACTGCATGTATTATAAAAGTATAATAGATGCAGTGGATACAGATATATAGTATATACAGCAGTGTACTGATATGTGAGGTACGAGGTATTATTGATGTAGTGTGTACAGATATATAGTATACACAGCCAATGTACTGATATGTGAGGTATGAGGTATAATAGATGCAGTGTGTACAGATCTATAGTATATACAGCAGTGTACTGATATGTGAGGTATAAGGTATAATAGACGCAGTGTGTACAGATATATAGTATATACAGCTGTGTACTGATATTTGAAATACAAGGTGTAACTCGTACCGCACATGTGCACTGATGTATATACTATATATCTGTACACACTGCGTCTATTATGCCTCTTGTCATTTGACCTTCAGGAACATGTAACCAGTTATGTGACACCTTTTGTTACCAACTACATTCTAGCTTCTGCAGAGTATTATAATACAGTGTGTGTACGCTGTATTCAGGGGGCACATAGAAGAGGCACTATACATAAAGATGGTACATAGAAGAGGCATTGTACAAAAAGAAGAGGCACTATACATAAAGAGGGCAAATAGAAGAGGTACTGTACAAAAAGAAGAGGCACTATACTTAAAGGGGCACATAGAAGTGGTACTATACATAAAGGGGCACATAAAAGAGGCATTATACATAAAAGGGCACATAGAAATTGCACTATACATAAAAGGGACACATAGAAGAGGCACTATACATAAAGTGGCACATAGAATAGGCACTATACATAAAGGGGGCACATAGAAGAGGCACTATACATAAAGGGGCACATAGAAGAGGCACTATACATAAAAGGGGCACGTAGAAGAGGAGCTATACATAAAGGGGCACATAGAAGAGGCACTATACATAAAAGGAGCACATAGAAGAGGCACTATACGTAAAGAGGGCACATAGAAGAGGCACTATACATAAAAGGGGCACATAGATGCATTATACATAAAAGGGGCACATAGAAGAAGCACTATACATAAAAGGGGCACATAGAAGAAGCATTATACATAAAAGGGGCTCATAGAACAAGCACTATACATAAAGAGGGCACTTAGAAAAGAAACTATACATAAAAGGGGGTACATAGAAGAAGCACTATACATAAAGGGGGCACATAGAAGAAGCATTATACATAAATGAGGCACATAATAGAAGCATTATACATAAAAGGGGCACATAGAAGAAGCACTATACATAAAGGGAGCACATTGAACAGACGCTATACATAAAGGGGCACATAGAAAAGACACTATACATGGCACATATAAGAGGCACTATTTATAAGGGTCACAAAACATGTGGCACTATATACAGGGGGCACAGAGCATGGGGCACTATATACAGAAGGCACAGAGCTTGTTGGCACTGTACAGAGGGCACAGAGCATATGGCACTTTATATAGAAGGCACAGAGCATATGGCAGTATACAGAAGGCACAGAGCATGTGGCACTATATACACAGGGCACCGAGCATGTGGCACTATATACAGAGGGCAAAGAGTATGTGGCACTATATACAGAGGGCACAGGTCATATGGCACTTTATAGAGGGCACAGAGTATGTGGCACTATGTACAGAGGGCGCAGAGCATATGGCACTGTATACAGAGGGCACAGAGCATGTGGTACTATATACCGAGGGCACAGAGCATATGGCACTGTATACAAAGGGCACAGAGTATGTGGCACTATATACAGAGGGCGCATAGTATGTGGCACTAATGCTGCTGTTATATACAGGGCACAGCATGTGGCACTGAGATGGGTCTGTGTCAGTCTGCAGGGCGCCAATGTGTTGGTAAAGAGAGAAGCTGAAGACATCTTCTCGGCAAAATCTGCAGAGCTAAATTGTGGCCGGGAGATGTCATCATGGTGGTCTGAACCAGATGGAGAAGAACTCAGGAGGAGACGTCATCTGTAAGTCACTGAATGGAAGTGATTATTCTGCTACTGACTGTGTATGATGAGGGCTGTAGTCACCTGGATGATCTACAGCTGATGATAGGTGGTAGAATGCTGTTTTGTGAAACAACAACTCCCAGCATCCCTTTACTGATGTTCAGGCCATGCTGGAAGCTGTAGTTTTATATGGTGAGGGCTGACCTGACTACTCAGATGGTATCTGTGCTGAACTTTTAAAATCTGGTGATGTATAAATGTACTGCACACGGTTCTGGTGCTATATTTATGTAGTGAACTTGGTTCTGGTACTGTATTTGACTTATGGGTTTGGTTATATATATATATATATATATATATATATATATATATATATAGTACAGACCAAAAGTTTACCATGAAGGCCTGCTGCACACAGTCTCCTCTTAACAGTTGTTGTAGAGATGTGTCTGCTGCTAGAACTGTGTGGCATTGACCTGGTCTCTAATCTGAGCTGCTGTTAACCTGCAATTTCTGAGGCTGGTGACTCGGATGAACTTATCCTCCGCAGCAGAGGTGACTCTTGGTCTTCCTTTCCTGGGGCGGTCCTCATGTGAGCCAGTTTCTTTGTAGCGCTTGATGGTTTTAGCGACTGCACTTGGGGACACTTTCAAAGTTTTCCCAATTTTTTGGACTGACTGACCTTCATTTCTTAAAGTAATGATGGCCACTCGTTTTTCTTTGCTAAGCTGCTTTTTTCTTGCCATAATACAAATTCTAACAGTCTATTCAGTAGGACTATCAGCTGTGTATCCACCTGACTTCTGCCCAACACAACTCATGGTCCCAACCCCATTTATAAGGCAAGAAATCCCACTTATTGAACCTGACAGGGCACACCTGTGAAGTGAAAATGATTTCAGGTGACTACCTCTTGAAGCTCATTAAGAGAATGCCAACAGTGTGCAAAGCAGTAATCGAAACAAAAGGTGTCTACTTTGAAGAACCTAGAATATAAGACATATTTCAGTTGTTTCACACTTTATTGTTAAGTATATAATTCCACATGTGTTAATTCATAGTTTTGATGCCTTCAGTGTGAATCTACAATTTTCATTGTCATGAAAATACAGAAAACTCTTTGAATGAGAAAGTGTGTCCAAACTTTTGGTCTGTACTGTATATATATATATATATATATATATATATATATAGTATGTAGTGAACTTGGTTCTGGTGTAGCATTTGACTTATGGGTTTGGTTCTGGTGCTGTATTCATGTAGTGAACTTGGTTCTGGTGCTGTGTTTGACTTCTAGGTTTGGTTCTGGTGCTGCATGTATGTAGTGATCTTGGTTCTTGCTCTGTATTTGTGTGTTATACGTGCATCTGATGCTATACTTCAGTCTTATACCATTCATTCACATCTGAGTTTGGGCCACTGTCACAGATTCTGTCAAAAAGACTGGACAGAAAAGTACTGCATGCAAAACCTTTTTGTCCGGTAGAGAAGCAGCATCCTGAGCAGATCCCATTATGGAGTCTCTTCAGCTCAGGAGTTGGTAAATCTGTCTCTTCTAATGATCAGGTTGTTGCTATAGACTCAGTACTGTTCTGTATCTGGGATTGCACATGTGCATGCAATCTCAACGTGAAAACACAACCAGCTGCCGCCTTTTAATGATTTAAAGCCCAGTTACCTATACCTCCTTTATATGGTAGGCGGAGTTAAACCGGTTAAGGTGGGCCACTACACATGGGCCGCTGCTGTGTGCTTGCCCCCCAGGCTAAAATTTGCCGGCCAGCCCCTCCTTATCATAGACAGAATTGCTCTACAGACTACTCCATTCAGACTACAGGGAAGGGATAATTCTATCATAAAGCTTTTTTTTAAAAAAAAACAAAACTTCAAATTTATAGAATTAAAGGGGTTGTCCGGGTTCAGAGCTGAACCCAGACTTATCCCCTTCTTCACCCAGGCAGTCCCTCTGATATGAGCATCGGAGCATTTCATTTCCCTGTGCTGTATTGCACAAGGCAAGGGCTTTTTTGTTTATATTTTTACACTACTAGTCAGAGGCTTACACCTTATACAGTAATGTTGCCTGTGATGTCACCGGCTCTGATGAGCTAGCTTTAGTGTTGCCCTAGCCGTTTAACAGGCTATGGCAGTGCTTAATCCCGCCTATTACTGCCGTTGACATCACCAGGCCCACTGCTAGAAGTTTCTGCCTAGCTTTCCCCATGAAAAGCCTGGTACGTCACCAGATCTAAAAAAAAAAAAAAGCCTTAGCCCTACACAATTCAGCGCAGGGCAAAAGAGAGCATCGGAGCATGAAATTCTAAAATGCTCATATATTTTCTAACTACACAGCCTGACTGCTTCTAATGGACTGGAGGATCAGGACAACAATGGTATCAAGTATTCACCACTATACATCAACAACATGGATTCTCCTCTACAAGTTCAGGTAGGCGTGACAGTGTCACATATAGATACTTATTACAACTTAGAGGACAGCAGACATGGTAGAACCCAGCTTCTAGACACTGGTACTTAGGTGCAGTCAGAGAGTACGCACAGGAATTCTTCTTTTACTTCTTCAAATTGTCATTGCGGCATTGACCTTTCTTGCAGCATACTCACAACATTTTTAAGTAAGAGCGTCAATAAACTTGTTTTAGTTCTATTTTTTTGTAAAATAAAATACATAGAATATTCATGTACAAAGAATATGTTGTTAAGTATTGATGACAGTGTTCCTTTAATGAAACTGAACTTCTAAAAGCTTAGGACTGCTATATAAAGAATGAGATGACGGTGGAAATCTTAAGAGGGAAATCCTTTTATGGACATTAGTGAAGTACAGTAGAGTAGTAAATGAGCATTACAATGTTCATTTTTAGAGGTTACGGATCCAATACTGCCAATACAATTATTTCATATTTTTCCAAACATTAAACTAGAAGCTCCAGGGGACCAATCAGTTTATCAGCAGGACAGGAACAGTATGTAATATTACATTTTTGACCTGCATGTTCTGATTCGTCAGATTTTGCATCCATTAAAGAAACATTGATACTTCATACATCTCACTAAGGCTTTGCAAAATTATATTATAAGTATGAATCCACTGACATTTAGCTAAAGATCACAGTTACAGAAAGATGGGAATTTTATTATGCCAACTGCACAGGAGATTTTATTCACTTGGCTCTGAGTTGTAAATTATGTTGCATATTTATTGTTTTGCAATGAAGCATTGTACTTGAAAGGCGAAACACATATTTTATAACTATGATTCATGCACATGATTATATAATGGCTTACATTGTGCAATAGAAACCCATAGAGGTGTATTGGCCTATGGTATACAAATCAGACGGAAAGAAAATTGTAGCACGCTCCATTAGATGCTGTATGTATGAAGGTTTTCTCCCTGAAAGAATTGCTTCTAAGGAAGACTAACTTTGTACACACAGTATAGCACACAATGAACCCTTATAGGAGCACAGAGAGGTCATATAACTAACGCACAGTCTCTGTTGAGCTCTGTACGCATGGCTCTGTATACATGAAGCCTATCGGTGGTCAATGTCCAATCAGCATGGATAGCTTATCGATAGTGTTGAATGAGCCTGTTGAGCGAGTTCGGCCGAGCATGCCTACGCTCGGGTCCGCTCGGTGTTCGGCCGAACACCGAGTGTACTCGAGCGAAATGCTTGAGTCTCTTCCCCGCACGTTTTTTCGCTGCGAATAAACGTGCGGGGGAGTACTGGCATTCACTGTAATGTTGATTTCTTAACTATAAAGACAATCTGGAAGTTTGTGGGTCCCACTGCAAAATCTGTACCAGGGCCTCACACTTACCATATGCCAGTTAGAATACATGAGTCTACTTACGTGGAAGGGTAGGTTTTTAGCCACCTTAGAAACCTGGGTACAGAGTTAATGTTTTTGTACTCCTTATAGCTATGCCACTCTTAGTATTTTGTGTGCTTCTGAAGTGCAGAAAATTAACTTTTATTCCTATGCAAATATGGTCTCAAGGTGCCCAGCGGGGCATGCATAACTGTTATAGGATCCCAGGACCTCCTCTTTACATGTTCTCGGTACCTCCCCTTGCTCCATCCAGCCCGACCCCTCCACTGCAGTCAATCCTCCTTCAGCTCCAGCCAGCTCCTACATTCTATTGAACCACATCCCGTTTGCCCATACATTCTAGTAAACCACCTCCGGTTAGCCCATACATTCTATTGAACCACCATCCGTTTGCCCATACATTCTAGTAAACCAAGGGGAGCAAGTGGAGGTACTGAGAACATGTGAAGAGGAGGGCCTGGGCTCCGGCAGAAGGCGTGTCTGGGCTCCTATAACAGTTATGCATGCTCCTCTGGGCACCTTGAGACCATATTTGCATAGGAATAAAAGTTAATTTTCTGCACTTCAGAAACACACAGAATACTAAGACAGGTATGTTTTGCATTGTGTCAGGCAGCTCTATGTAGCCCTGGACTGTGTTACATATACAGTGCCTTGCGAAAGTATTCGGCCCCTTGGAACTTTTCAACCTTTTGCCACATTTTAGGCTTCAAACAAAAAGATATAACATTTTAAATTTTTGGTGAAGAATCAAAAACAAGTGGGTCACAATTGTGAAGTGGAACGAAATTTATTGGATAATTTAAACTTTTTTGTAATAATAAAACTAAAAAGTGGGGCGTGCAAAATTATTCGGCCCCCTTGCATTAATACTTTGTTGCGCCACCTTTTGCCTCGATTACAGCTGCAAGTCGCTTGGGGTATGTCTCTATCAGTTTTACACATCTAGAGACTGAAATTCTTGCCCATTCTTCCTTGCAAAACAGCTCAAGCTCTTTGAGGTTGGATGGAGAGCGTTTGTGAACAGCAGTTTTCAGCTCTTTCCACATATACTCAATTGGATTCAGGTCTGGACTTTGACTTGGCCATTTTAAGACCTGGATACGTTTATTTTTGAACCATTCCATTGTACATTTTGCTTTATGTTTGGGATCATTGTCTTGTTGGAAGATAAATGTCCGTCCTAGTCACAGGTTTTTTGCAGACTCCAACAGGTTTTCATCCAGAATGGTCCTGTATTTGGCTCCATCCATCTTCCCATCAATTTTAATCATCTTTCCTGTCCCTCCTGATGAAAGCAGGTCCAAACCATGATGCTGCCACCACCATGTTTGACAGTGGGGATGGTGTGTTAAGGGTGATGAGCTGTGTTGCTTTTATGCCAAACATATCGTTTTACATTGTTTCCAAAAAGTTTGATTTTGGTTTCATCTGACCAGAGCACCTTCTTCCACATGTTTGGTGTGTCTCCCAGGTGGCTTGTGGCAAACTGTAAACGAGACTTTTTATGGATATCTTTGAGAAATGGCTTTCTACTTGCCACTCTTCCATAAAGGCCAGATTTGTGAAGTGTTCGACTGATTGTTGTCCTATGGACAGACTCTGCCACCTCAGCTGTAGATCTCTGCAGTTCATCCAGAGTGATCATGGACCTCTTGGCTGCATCTCTGATCAGTCTTCTCCTTGTTTGAGATGAAAGTTTAGAGGGATGGCCGGGTCTTGGTAGATTTGCAGTGGTCTGATACTCCTTCCATTTCAATATGATCGCTTGCACAGTGCTCCTTGGGATGTTTAAAGCTTGGGAAATCTTTTGGTATCCAAATCTGGCTTTAAACTTCTCCACAACATATCAAGGACCTGCCTGGTGTGTTCCTTGGTCTTCATGATGCTCTCTGTGCTTTAAACAGAACCCTGAGACTATCACAGAGCAGGTGAATTTATACGGAGACTTGATTACACACAGGTGGATTCTATTTATCTTCATCAGTCATTTAGGACAACATTGGATCATTCAGAGATCCTCAATGAACCTCTGGAGTGAGTTTTCTGAACTGAAAGTAAATGGGCCGAATAATTTTGCACGCCCCACTTTTCAGTTTTATTATTACAAAAAAAGTTTAAATGATCCAATCAATTTAGTTCCTTTTCACAATTGTGACCCACTTGTCACAATTCTTCACCAAAAAGTTAAAATGTTATATATTAGAGATGAGCGAGCAGTGCTCGTTACGAGCACTGTAACGCTCGGGTCCGGGGTGAAATGCCCGCAGGCATTGCGGATCCGTCCTCATCTGCATGTAAGTCAATGAGGACGGATCGTTTGGTATGACACTCATACCAAACGGTTCCGTCCCCACTGACTTTAAGACGGGTGAGGACGGAACCTTTTGGTATGAGTGTCATACCAAACGATCCGTCCTCATTGACTTACATGCAGATGAGGACAGATCCGCAATGCCTGCGGGCATTTCACCCGGGACCCGAGCGTTACAGTGCTCGTAACGAGCACTGCTCGCTCATCTCTATTATATATTTTTGTTTGAAGTCTGAAATGTGGCAAAAGGTTGAAAAGTTCCAGGGGGCCGAATACTTTCGTAAGGCACTGTAGTTAGATTTGATGACAGATTTCCTTTAAGCACAAGCAATCTCTGTTCTTTTCTCTATTCTTCACATCTCTTTCTACATACATGTATGTTCCCTCCACCATTGGTGCCTAGGTGGAAACAACTATATGATAATGCACATTCAAGCTGAGAACTAGTGGTTTCAATGGATGGCACAATGAGAAAGGAAAACTACTCTAATATAGAATATATTAAATATAAATATATATTATTTCTAGAATGAAAATCTTACGTATTTAGAAAATAACTGGTGATGTACTAAAAACCATCTCAGCTCTACGTGTTTCCTAACAATTGCATTTCACCACAGTGGGTCCACCTAAAAGTCACAGATTTCAGTGGTTGATCATCATCAACAAACTACGGCCTTTTTCACACATCAGTGAATCATGGACATGTCCATGGTGACCACAGACAGCTCACATATTCATTGACCTTAATGTGTGTATACACGGAATATTGGTTTTCCATGCCCTATTTTTGTCCCTAATTACAGATCCCTTATTCACATTATTGTCCATGGGACATTGAAATCCAAGAACACAGAAGCCTTCTGAATTTGTTTTTCACATCTCATTGCTAAAATAGACTATGGACATTAATTTTCAGCTGAGCAGTGTGGATGGATGACCCATGGAGGGCAAAAAGTGGGCACACGGGCTGAACCCAGATTCTTCACAGATATCAGATTCTGGGGAACCTCAGGGTACCACAAGGACTTCAGCACTCAACCATTTGAAAATGATCCAAACTTTATTTGTTATAAAACCATAACGCATTTCAGGCAGTAAGTCCCTTATTCATATGGAGAATATACATACAGTATAACCTGAGGTTCCCCAGAATCTGCTGCACATTATTCTCTACATCTGTTAATACTGTGGTGTTATCCTGGACACCTGCTGCTAACCATCATCTGGGTTTCTTACCCTTTTGTCATGAACCAGCGGGTGTGAACCCACTGTGTCTCGTTTCCTACCTCCTCTAAGGGCGTTGTCTAAGTGAACCTCTCGATCTTCACAATACCCCTGATGGTGGGGATAGACTTTCTAAGAGGAACAGCAGGTCGCTACCTCCTGAGGAAGCTGGTCCAGGCGGACCAGGAGGTACCTGCGAAGGTACCAGAGGTACAGTGGTGGCCAGAGGGGCGATTCGTCACCAGGAGCAACAATGTAGGACCAAAAGATGAGGCAGAGGTGAAGTCAGACAGGCAAGGAGTCAGGGCTAGAGATGAGTGAATCTATTTGCCGCTTTGTAGATTCGTATCACATCGAATCGAATCCAGATTTTTTCAGATTCTCTTCGTATTATTCGTAAATGTTCTTAAAATCTTGAACGCTAATGCTACGTACGCTACGTACGCAAAGTACACTACCAGAAACCAGCCCGGCCCACCGGGAACTAACTATTTGCACGTATAGGGAGTGAAGACTCCTCCCTCATTACTCCGCCCTCCTCTCCAGTTCAAGCCAGCGGTGAACAAGATACCACAGCATGGCGAAACAATTGTGACCAAAGTGGGGGGAGATGGTGTTTGGAAACGAGTACTCCGAACCACCGCCCGCTCCAGAGATCAGAGTGTCACAATTGTGCAAGACAGTCTCACCGGCTCCTGACTCGATATTCACCTTGCCAGCTGGTGCGGTGAAGGCGGCTGGAGCGTCCACTTCGCCGCCCAGGAGGAGAGCAACAACAACACTTCCATGCGGCAGAATCCCATTGTGCCCACATCAGTGAAGGCCCACGCCCAGACCATATGGGACTACAAGAATGCGGTAGAGGACTGTGTATCCAAGTACTATACCATCCGAGGCCGGGAGGCCTTACACTGGAGCGGCGTAAGGGAACCGTCCTATGGTTTTCAGTGGAGCGAGGCTCTGGCTTTCTGGCGGATGACGAGGACAGCAAGGAGTATTTTGTGGGCCGCAGGTCAGTGAAACGGCCGTACCTGCCCCAACCCTGTCACAGCCTGTACGTGGGGGATCAGGTGGAATACACCCCCATAGCATCCCTGAAAGGCCCTTTTGCTACCGGGGTTACCTTATTATCTAAGCCCCTGGTCCCTGCATCACCACCAGAAGTTTGGTCGGAGGAACACCAGGCAAAGGACGCGTGCGCTGCCTACAGGAATCACTAATAGGCACCCTCCGTTTCAGGGAGAAGCCACAGCTGGAGCATCTGATCCCTGGACTGCCACCACCACCACCACCATCACAGTCCTTTCAGCTGAGTCAGCTGAAGACATCATCGTTTACTTTCCAGTCTACGGTGATCCACCAGTACCAACTACCCTGGAAGATGAAGGCAGCAGTAGCCAGGGGAGCTGGCACTTCTTCCCTGAGTGCAACTTTGCCTGAATCGCTGCAGCCAGAAGTCCTTACCCCTGTTGTCCCAGCAGGAGAATCCAGAAAAGTGAAGACGCAAGTGGCTGTAGTGCTCACCAGTGTGACCACCACCCGGACCCGGTCAAGTCCAACTTCTGTCAGCAGAGGGCAGTGGAGCTCCACCGCGGCAGCCAGTTTGGCCTACAGGAGGCAGGAGAGTCTTCTGATGTCATTCATTAACAGTTCAAGTGAGGAGGACTTCAGGTCCCTCATCTGATGAACACTTCTACTGGCTGAGTGATTTAAAGGACACCTCTGGAGGACCTATGGGAGCCACAACATGTACTGCACCTGACGGGTGAGAGCTATTTGGCATATGTTTTTAGTTTATATTTTTATTGCCCCTGTTTGACTCTCACCCAGATGGACATGGTTTGTAAGGACTCCCCCCAATTCTGCAGGAAATTCCCAGTTGCGCCTAAGCGCACCTATTTTCCTTCTTCCCCCTTCTCAGGTTATTTGGGAGCCCCCTTTGCAAAAAGGGTTCTCTATTTGCTGCTATTTTATATTACACGTTACTAGAGATGAGCGAGTACTAAAATGCTTGGGTGCTCGTTATTCGAGACGAATTTTTCCCGATACTCGGGTGCTCGTTTCGAGTAACGAACCCCATTGAAGTCAATGGGAGACTCGAGCATTTTTGCGGGGGACCAAAGCTCTTCACAGGGAAGTTTGCCTGAAAACCTGGAAACCTCAGAAAATGATGGAAACACCACGGAAATGGACAGGAAACAGCAGGGGCAGCATGCATGGATGCCTCTGAGGCTGCTTAATCCCACCATTACCCCAAATCCTCAGGCAACAGCCTGGTGGTTACCCTCATGGCAACTGTGCTCACCCAGACCAAGAAAGGCGAGGCAAATACCCATCACATGTTAGGGAAGCACCCAACTAGGTGCAACGAAGGTCCATCACCACCTGCAGGTGACACCACTGCTCATGCTGGCACTGCAGCTGAAATCAAGTTTAGTATCTGTTCTTATGAGTTGCTGTGCCTGCTGGTGGTATAGTGGTGAGCATAGCTACTTCCCAAGCAGTTGATCTGGGTTCCATTCCCGTCTATCGCAGGAGGCAATGCAGAATCAGTACAATATCTAATACGTCCCCCTACCAGGGGTAAATTGTTTGGAGAGAGGGCCTGTAGGTGGGGGGCAAGGAGGTTTCGGTGGAAGAGCCAGAGGAGTGCCCCCTGGGCTAGCGTGTGTGTTGGTGACAACAGCCGGATGTATTTAGAATGACGACGCAGGACCCCAACTTAAAAATTTAGCATCAACCGCTACAGTCGTAAATTATGAGATTGATCAAGTGTGGCATGACTTTTTAGATGGAGATTGCATGTGGTCACGTACTCCCTGGAACCCCATAGTCACCCCTTCTCTGATGTGCTAGCCCAGAACATTCTCTGCCCCAATTCGCAAGACCTTTTGCTGTTTCCGTGTGCTGACAGTGTGGATTTACCAGTGTTGTCTGAGGAGGTGGTGGACAATGGCGAGACACAGGTGTCGGGGGGTGAGGTAGTTGTATGGGAAGCAAGTTACAGAGGGACTCCTTGGGGGGGACTTTCTCATGATGGGACAGATTCAACTTGGGTGGATCAGGCACATTAACAGATGAATTTTTTGGGGGGTTTATTTAACTTTTATTTAGCAAAAATAACCACAGAGATATTTATTCTTTATCTTCTCTGCGCAGTCTGGCGTTGGGGTTCCTCACTTGATGGCGAGCTGTGCCGCTCTC
>ONZH01015437.1:0-24877 GCA_900303285.1 Rhinella marina | reverse complement strand
CAAGGCCGTCTGTTCCCCTCCTGCGGGTCCCACCACTGCTCCTTCCCCTGTGTCACTCGCTGCCTCTGCGAGTCAACCCCGAGCCTAGGACCCCGGCACTAGCGCCTCCCGCCGGAAAACCACCCCTTCGCCTCCATGCTCCTCCACACTGTCCACCAATGTGTCCCTGCGCAATGTTCAGCTGTCATTACAGCAGACTTTGGAGTGCAAGCAGAAAAAAAGTTCAGCCCACCTACATGCACAAGCCCTCAACGTCCACATACTGGGCCACGCTAAATTTTTAATGTGCTCTACCTGCTACCGTCGTGTAGCTCGGTCACGCCGCCGCTCATGTACTGCCCACTTGGAGGATTGCGGGGCCTACCTCGATCACGGTTTCTCAGACTTACTATGCCTCTTCCTCCAACCCCCCCCCCCTTATTCGAATTACCATCCGTGCTTCACCTCCTGCTACCTCAGTCTAACTCGGTCACTCTGTTGTCACCACCATGCTGCGTCAGGCTAAATTTTTGGGTGGCTCACCTGCTACCTCATCTAACTTGGTCACTTGTTGGTGTCACCGCCATGCTGTGTCAGGCTTATGCCTGCATCGTGTGGCCGGGGATAAGAGAGCAGTGCCAGCATGGGCATGGGTGATGGACCTTCGTTGCACCTAGTTGGGTGCTTCCCTAACATGTGATGGGCATGTGCCTCGTCTTTCTTGGTCTGGGTGAGCACAATTGCCATGAGGGTAACTACCAGGCTGTTGCAGGAGAATTTGGGGTAATGGTGGGATTAGGCAGCCTCAGAGGCATCCATGCATGCTGCCCCTGCTGTTTCCTGTCCATTTCCGTGGTGTTTCCTTCATTTTCTGATGTTTCCAGGTTTTCACCCAGCCTTCCCTAGGCAGAGCCTTGGTCCCCTGCAAAAAATGCTCGAGTCTCCCATTGACTTCAATGGGGTTCTTACTCGAAACGAGCACCCGAGCATCGGGAAAAGTTTGTCTCGAATAACTAGCACCCGAGCATTTTAGTGCTCGCTCATCTCTATTAAAAATTTGAAAAATTGTTTATAAACTTCTAAGCCCTAACTTCCTAAAAAAATAAAATGACATTTACAAAATGATGCCAACATAAAGTAGACATATGGGGAATGTTAAGTAATAAATATTTTATGAGGTATCACTTTCTGTTTTAAAAGCAGAGAAAGTAAAATTTTGAAAATTGAACATTTTTCAAAATTTTTGGTAAATTTGGGATTTTTTCATAAATAAAGGTGAAATATATTGACTCAAATTTATGACTGTCATGAAGTACAATGTGTCACGAGAAAACAATCTCTTAATGGCCTGGATAAGTTAAAGCGTTCTAAAGTTATTACTACATAAAGTGACATGTCAGATTTGCAAAAATCGGCCTGGGATTTAAGGTGAAAAGTGGCTCGGTACTGAAAGGGTTAAACATCTCCGGCGCTCTAATCTTATCAATCCTCTGTCTTTTGATGTGCCCGAGACCGGACATTATTGTCCAGTAATCAGGGCGGCATCTCCCTCCTGCAGGCGCGCTGGTATGCTATGGGTCGGGGGGGCACCGGTCATGGGGGTCAATATGTACATATAGATATATGTATATAAATTCTGGGGCATAGATACATATATCTATATATATTAGGAACAACAGGGGGGCTAATATGTCTGGGGGAAACAAGGGGGCATATAAATCACCCAGGGGCACAATATATATGTTACTAGGGATATATACAGTGCCTTGCGAAAGTATTCGGCCCCCTGGAACATTTCAACCTTTTCCCACATTTCAGGCTTTAAACAAAAAGATATAACATTTTAAATATTTGGTGAAGAATCAACAACAAGTGGGTCACAATTGTGAAGTGGAACGAAATTTATTGGATCATTTAAACTTTTTTTGTAATAATAAAACTGAAAAGTGGGGCGTGCAAAATTATTCGGCCCCCTTGCATTAATACTTTGTTGCACCACCTTTTGCTGCGATTACAGCTGCAAGTCGCTTGGGGTATGTCTCTATCAGTTTTGCACATCTAGAGACTGAAATTCTTGGCCAATCTTCCTTGCAAAACAGCTTGAGCTCTTTGAGGTTGGATGGAGAGCGTTTGTGAACAGCAGTTTTCGGCTCTTTCCACATATTCTCAAATGGATTCAGGTCTGGACTTTGACTTAGCCATTCTAAGACCTGGATACGTTTATTTTTGAACCATTCCATTGTAGACTTTGCTTTATGTTTGGGATCATTGTCTTGTTGGAAGCGAAATCTCTGTCCTAGTCTCAGGTCTTTTGCAGACTCCAACAGGTTTTCATCCAGAATGGTCCTGTATTTGGCTCCATCCATCTTCCCATCAATTTTAACCATCTTCCCTGTCCCTGCTGATGAAAAGCAGGCCCAAATCATGATGCTGCCACCACCATGTTTGACAGTGGGGATGGTGTGTTAAGGGTGATGAGCTGTGTTGCTTTTACGCCAAACATATCGTTTTGCATTGCCAGATTTGTGAAGTGTTCGACTGATTGTTGTCCTATGGACAGACTCTCCCACCTCAGCTGTAGATCTCTGCAGTTCATCCAGAGGGATCATGGGCCTCTTGGCTGCATCTCTGATCAGTCTTCTCCTTGTTTGAGATGAAAGTTTAGAGGGACGGCCGGGTCTTGGTAGATTTGCAGTGGTCTGATACTCCTTCCATTTCAATATGATCGCTTGCACAGTGCTCCTTGGGATGTTTAAAGCTTGGGAATTATTTTGGTATCCAAATCCGGCTTTAAACTTCTCCACAACAGTATCATGGATCTGCCTGGTGTGTTCCTTGGTCTTCATGATGCTCTCTGTGCTTTAAACAGAACCCTGAGACTATCACACAGCAGGTGCATTTATGCGGAGACTTGATTACACACAGGTGGATTCTATTTATCTTCATCAGTCATTTAGGACAACATTGGATCATTCAGAGATCCTCGATGAACTTCTGGAGTGAGTTTTCTGAACTGAAAGTAAATGGGCTGAATAATTTTGCACCCCCAACTTTTCAGTTTTATTATTACAAAAAAAAGTTTAAATGATCCAATAAATTTCGTTCCACTTCACAATTGTGACCCACTTGTTGTTGATTCTTCACCAAAAACTTAAAATGTTATATCTTTTTGTTTGAAGCCTGAAATGTGGGAAAAGGTTGAAAAGTTCCAGGGGGCTGAACACTTTTGCAAGGCACTGTGTGTGTGTGTGTGTGTATATATATATATATATATATATATATATATACACAGTTGTGCGTAAAAGTGTACATACCCCTGTAGAATTTCAGCTGTCTTGGCCTTTTTTCAGAGAATATGAATGATAACACAAAAACTTTTTTTTCCACTCATGGTTAGTGGGTTAGTGGTTGGGTACAGCCATTTATTAGGCTCCACCCAACCACTAACCAAAGTAACCAAAAAAGTTTTTATGTTATCATTCATATTCTTTAAAAAAAAAGACCAAGACAGCCAAAATTTTGCAGGGGTATGTAAACTTTTAAGCACAACTGAATATATATATATATATATATATATATATATATATATATATATAAAGGTCTTAGAATGGCCAAGTCACAGTCCAGACCTGAATCCAATTGAGAATATGTGGAAAGAGCTGAAAACTGCAGTTCACAAATGCTCTCCATCCAACCTCAAAGAGCTCGAGCTGTTTTGCAAGGAAGAATGGGCAAGAATTTCAATCTCTCTAGTTGTGCAAAACTGATAGAGACATACCCCAAGCGACTTGCAGCTGTAATCGCAGCAAAAGGTGGCGCAACAAAGTATTAATGCAAGGGGGCCGAATAATTTTGCACGCCCCACTTTTCAGTTTTATTATTACAAAAAAAGTTTAAATGATCCAATAAATTTCGTTCCACTTCACAATTGTGACCCACTTGTTGTTGATTCTTCACCAAAAATTTTAAATGTTATATTTTTTTGTTTGAAGTCTGAAATGTGGCAAAAGGTTGAAAAGTTCCAGGGGGCCAAATACTTTCGCAAGGCACTGTATATATATTGGATGCATATAAAGGCCCATACATACATATATATTAAGGGGGCATGCATATATATATATATATATATATATATATATATATATATATATATAATACATATTACCAGCACTTCCTTCTACAATCCCCCTGTTGTCGGGAACACGACATTACATTTTTGAGGGAAGTGTTGGGATGTATTTGCCTCCTCAACCCCACTTATAATGGATAACAGTTCAGGATGGGCTGAAGTATAATTCCGTCCTTAGGTACTTAGACATCACCCCTCGTGGCTGGGACCTCTTTCCTGCCCTTCACCGTAACCCAACATCTCCGTCCACAGGACAGGACAAACCGTCCTTGCCTTTATCTTCAAGTATTCAGCTGCTCCTACTGTCGTCTTTTATTGGTCAGAACCTGGGATGGTTTCTCAATCTTCTTGTAGTGTCGGTCTTTAAGTATACAGCTGCTCCCACTATCGTCTTCAGACTCTGGGACGGCTTCACTCTCAATCTTCTAGGTCGAACCACATAGCACTTCCTTCTTTGTGAGGTGCGGTCAATTGTGGAATGGCCTCCTTTCAGACTTTCTCCCGACACTTCTTTCATCCTGAGTGAAGACTCTTTCATTGAGGAAGTTCTCCCATGGACAGATAAGTGGGTCTCTACAAGGCAGGTCACAATTTCTGAGTTCGAGGTGATGTCATATTACCTAAATTCTAACTGTGGGAAAGAACACCGCACTAACTGTCATTCAGTCCATCCCTTACGAACTCCACCGCTCTTAGGGTTGAAGTGGCAAATATCGTAGTCCTGTCCCTAGAGTGCCCTACTCTTGTCTCCATTCACTCACCAAAACCCACGTTGTCCCACCCCCACCCAACAATAGAAAACAACCAACAAATATACAATACTATGGGGTTTCAAGATGGCATCAGCACTATATCCTGAACCCTCATAGGAAACCAAATGAAGTCCCTGGCTTCAGGATTTCACTGGAGTTACGTCCTGAGCCTTTTTCTCCAGTTAGCTTTGTGAAGTTCTATCTGGTTCTGGGGTAATTGTCCGCAAGTCTCTTGCACAGTCCCATGAATAACCAGAACCAGAAGAACTATCACCGGTGTAGCAAGGCAGCCGCAGGGTTAACTGTGGATGGGAGGTACATCGCACTCAGATACCTGCGCTGGGTGAGATAATGGAATCCGGGGAGTAATGTTCTCAGCCAGCTTAGAGACTGAGCACACCTTGGTTTCTCTGATAATATGGGCCCGGATTACATTGGGAGCGGTTGGTAGGTGGCAGTGGGAACTGACCGCTCCCTTATTCCCATTCACTCCAGGATTTTGGATAGATCTGTGCAAAAGCACAGGTGAGATTATTCCAGTCATTGAGACCTCTATAAATCTCCCTCTCCTGGTCCAGTTGAGTTGAGTTCATCCAGAGAGGGTATTGCTAGCCCTCTCTGCAGCTCTGGGTGTAGGAAACCGCTGTAGTATTGCTGGAAACATTAATCCATGTGACCCAGGGAAGGCGCAGACCTCAGAGCAGGTGAGGTGCAGACCTCTATTGTGTCAAAACCCCCTGACGGGAAGATTCTCTGTTGCTGTGTATTTGTGTCATTGCTAAAGAGAAAAGCTGTTTGTGTTGAACTTAACCCTTGCTGGAACAAAAAGGAAGGAAAATAAAACTGTGTGCTTTACAAGTTCGTTAAGCCTATGTTTCCGCACGCCCTCATACCCCGCACCGTGACACTGGGTGTATCAAAAGATTTAGAAAGAAATGACATGACCTTTGGACTGTAGTCAAACAATCTCTCCACCAGGACACATACGAGTCTCTCTCCAGAGCATGGGATATCTCCGTCATCTTAGTCCAGTAATGCTCCAGCTGGATCGTGGCTTGGTTCTCCGCCTCTTGTAGACATCTGAGAATTTTATCTTCTTAGCCGAAGTCTAACAAGAGCTGCTTCAGCTGATGGCCAAAACCAAGTGGGGTCCAGGAGAATATACAGTCCCTTCTCTGTCGTCATGGGGTTCTTCCTTGCTGTTCTCTGGTATCCATTCCTAGGATAGAAGAAAATACCATGCGCTCCTGAGGGGGTTCTGCCCTCATGGTGCAATTAGTCTCATGCCATATCCAGCACCAATGCCCTTGACCCAAGTGTGGAGAAAGGTATTGGGCTGACCTTCATCTAACAGGACCCCTCGTTATCCCAACACTGGTGTAAGAACACCCAACCATCAGAGGATTCCATCCTCTGCCGCACATCCCTCTGCACCAACAGATAAGGATGGCCAACCTAATAGGTTAGGATATCCAAGGGGAGGTGAGGACAAAGCATGAACTTTTCTTGATGGCACTGTATCCCTGTCTTACTCATGTGTTCCCAGTCTGATTTCCCCCTGTTAACCTGTCTTGTGAAGGCCAGTAGAATCCATGGCATAAGTCATGCCTTGACTCTTCAGGACTCCACAATACAAAAATACAGGCCACACTCTGCTATCAATCACTCCGCGTCCAACCTCAATCAGGGCTGCGTCACCCGTCCAGACCAGAAAGTAGGTGCACAGCACAACATCACACTGAACCTTGTGTCAGTGTTGCCCGTCCGCAGCCCACTTCTCACCGTGTTCCACAGTATAACGCAGCCCTACTGAAAACCTTGAGCAGAACAGCGCTACCAGTCTGGATCTGAGACCTTGGCTGCACAGAAAAACATCACACTGCACCGTGTACCAATGTTACCTGCCCGCATACCAACACCTTCCTCAGTCCACAGTATAGCACAGCTCTACCCAAATTAGACACCAGAATAAATAAAATACAGCTGTGCCTGACGACTGAGACTCATAGCAGGGAATGCAAACGACAAAAATCATCAAAGCGAAACACATTCGTAAACAAGGACTACCGCTATCGACATAAAAACATACAAATGGGTAACACAGGACATGGACATACACAGGAAACAAACGGTGTAACAAATAGTTCAGGGGTGTCAAATATTCTAGCCTAGATTGGCCATTTTGACCCCTCAGCACCTGATGAGGCATATGCCGCTTAGTGGTAACTTCTTTATGGTCAACCTGGCTAGGCCCCACTGCACAGTTTGTTAAGGGGATATTTCTACTGGACATATTGCAATTACTTGCACAAGGGCAATTCCTTGCAATGTGTCCTTTGTTCCCACACCTGAAACACCCAATTTGGCTTCCTGTCCTTTGTGTTCTGTACTTTCCTGTTCTGCAGTGTTTCGCTAGATGACCTAAACCAGCACATGCAAAACACCTGATGTCTGCCCTGCATGACTT
Source organism: Rhinella marina (assembly GCA_900303285.1). NCBI lineage: Eukaryota > Metazoa > Chordata > Amphibia > Anura > Bufonidae > Rhinella > Rhinella marina. The sequence goes on along the minus strand of ONZH01015437.1, from coordinate 17,550 downwards.
AGGTCTGTCAACACTGCAGTGGTGCTCCCTACTCCTGAACTGTTCCATCCTCAGGGACGCACTCTTCACAATATTTCTTTTTTCCAAAAGTCATTGCACACTTTTTTGTTATCTGGATAGGCTCAAATTTTGGCATATCACAAATAGATCTCCCCCCATTTTGCCCTGGACAGGGCAAAATTTTTGGGGATTCTGGCCCTGACTTTAAAGAAAAAGAAAGGGCCGGCACCAACTTGGAAAAATTATTGATGACGTGTTGCATGCCAGTCATCAAGCGAGACCTAGCAGCAACCTCGTCATTAAATTTGGCTACCATCATGTCAGTAAAGGCAGCCCGTTCCTTGAAGGCCTTGATCTCAGCATATGACTGAGTCAACTGAGCCTCGATTTCCTCCTTCTGCCTCTGCTACCCTACGAACTGTGACTCTATTTTAGCCACCTGCGTGTCTCGGTGAACAGTAGATTGCACATTCACTTCCAGCTATGCCCATAATGCCGAAACCTTCTTCAAATTACTGGCACAGCACTGGCAAGGAATGGTCGGAGGAATTGTTTCCGTTGACCGATAAACCAGTGCAACATGCTCTGGCTTCCAAATGCTAACCTCAAATGTATGCATTTGGCTAGAATTTGAAACTGTTTCGTTGCCTTATTTAATATCGTCCTTTTGTTAATACAAAGCTTGTCATGACTACAAGCCTGTGTTACCAAATGGGACCACAGCATTTCTGTTGAGTTGTGTGAGGTGGAAAGGATGGGGTTAAATGTGCTCTGTTTACTGAGGTGTTGCAGTGTAGCAAAGGTCATACTCACTTGTTCGGTGGCCATCCTGCTTGGAGTCGTCTATTCCTGCTTCCTTTCCGTATTGGAACGCCTTTTTCCTGACCAGCTTCACTCCTTCGAATATCTGCGCTGCTTGGAAAAAGATCTTCTTCTCCGGAATGCCTTTTTCCCGACCAGCCAGACTCCTTCGAATGTCTGCGCTGCTTGGAAAAAGATCCTCTTCTCCGCAAAGCCTTTCCCCCCCCCCCCCCCCGACTCCTTGGATCCACCCGAACTACAGATGACTCTCACCGATTAACCATGCAAAGGAATAAAAAGAAAAAACGTAAGACACCAGAAGAAACTCAGGTTCGCTGTTTGTGGATGTATTCTGCGTAAAGTTCCACCCACACTTGTGTTATCCGTCCAAACTTCAAGGTCGAGGAGCACAATATAGCACAACACTGTACCTCTGCTATTTGTCTGCTCCCTCCCGCATATCTTAGTTCATGGTATACCACAACTGCGGATAGGATGCGCAGAAAAATGATCCACAACCAGTTTGGGCTGGCTTGCCAATGTTAAAGGGAATATTAATTATTACTATTTTGGGTGATATTAATAATTAATATTTATAAATAGGCGTAAACCACCTATTGTTGGTTCTACCTATTTGTCCTTTTGCCTATTTTTACCTATTACCTGCTTTCCCTGCACTATGTGTACTGTACTGTATTATGGCAACTACGAAAGACTACGTAAACCGTATTATCTTAATAAAATATTTATTAAACAATACTAACAAGTCTATAGTCTATTTCACACAACAATACAGTAATACACCTAACTACACTACACAGTCCACAAACTACAGTAACTACTACTACACATACAATAACACAAAAATACGTAAATTGCAGCACCCTCCCGAGCCTATTATGTATTAACTGTCCCTGGGGTTAGAGGGTTAAATACAAAATAAAGGGTTAATGGAGCAGGAGATACTGCTGGCAGGGAGTACTGACAGGAAAAGGGTTAATGGTGGTATAGGGATTATGGGCAATAAAGGGTACATGCTGGGGTCTTTGGTGGTATAGGGATTTTGACTAGGGTAATGATGGGCAATGAAGGGTTAATGCTGGGATGTTGTTGGAATAGGGAAGAGGTACAGGAGTTCCGGCCACAGCATGGCAAACAGGATGTTCACCCGCCGGAACAGCCTGCCAGACATCTGTGACGCTAATGTGAAAGTAGCTTAACTGGGACAAAGTCCTCAAAAATAAAAGTGCAGCCACAAAATGGGAGATTTTTAAAAGCATCCTAATCCTAAACAAGAAAAAAACACTATCTGGATAGATAGAACTGTAAAGAAAGCAATAAATGACAAAAAGAAAGCATTTATAGTAACATAGTAACATAGTTTATAAGGCCAAAAAAAGACATCTGTCCTGTTTTCCTACAAGTTGATCCAGAGGAAGGCAAAAAAAACCCTGTGAGGTAGAAGCCAATTTTCCCCACTTTAGGGAAAAAAATTCCTTCCCGACTCCAATCAGGCAATCAGAATTACTTCCTGGATCAACGACCCATCTCTAGTAACTATAATCTGTAATATTATTACACTCCAGAAATACATCCAGGCCCCTCTTTAACTCTTTTAGTGAACTTACCATCACCACCTCCTCAGGTAGAGAGTTCCATAGTCTCACTGCTCTTACCGTAAAGAATCCTCTTCTATGTTTGTGTACTAACCCTCTTTCCTCTAGACACAGAGGATGTCCCCTCGTCACAGTCACAGTCCTGGGGATAAATAGATCATGGGAGAGATCTCTGTACTGACCCCTGATATATTTATACATAGTTATTAGATCTCAGTCGTCTTTTTTCTAAAGTGAATAAGCCTAATTTTGATAATCTTTCTGGGTACTTCTCTGTCGGCTACAGGCTCTATCATGGGGATGGGCTGCACCTCACTGGGGGAAGGGGCAGCTGTTTTGGGGGAGAAGATGGATAGAAGGTTGGAGGAGTGTTTAAACTAGGGACTTGGGGGGAAGGGAAATTACATAAGAGGGGAATATAGTGCAGATAGAGACCTGGGACGAGGTAATGAAACTGGGGGAGGAATGGAAGGAGGGACAGTTCAGAAGGAAAGGTATAGAGTAAAAAATATACATAAACCTCTTTATTGTATGTATGCTAATTCCAGAAGCCTGACTAATAAAACTGATGAACTGGAAGTAGTGATGTGTGAAGAGGACTACAACATAGTGGGAATAACTGAGACATGGCTGGAAGATAGCTATGACTGGGCGGTTAACGTACAGAGTTGCAGTCTGTTTAGAAAGGATCGCCAAAACCGGAGAGGGGGAGGGGTCTGCTTTTATGTAAAGTCCTGTCTAAAGTCCACACTCCCGGAACATATAAGTGAGGGACATGAACATGTGGCGTCACTGTGGGTAGAAATACATGGAGGCAAAAACAATAATAAAATACTAATAGGAGTTTATTATAAACCACCTAATATACAGAAAGTCCACAGAAATCTACATCTAAACGGCAAATCGTAATACGGTCGTTATTATGGGGGACGTCAACTACCCAGATATAGACTGGGAAACTGAAACCTGTATATCTCATAAAGGAAACAGGTTCTAGGCAATAACCAAAGACAATTACCTTTCCCAACTGGTTCATGACCCGACTAGGGGGACAGCCATACTGGGCTTAGTATTAACCAATAGACTTGACAGAACAAACGCTGTGCAGGTTGGGGGACACCTGGGAAATTGTGACATTACTTAATTCTCTTAGGATACGGGGGTGTATGTGGAGGGGCCTGGATGTGGAGTATAATAATATTACAGGTTATAGTTACTAGAGAGGGGTCGTTGATCCAGGGAGTTATTCTGATTGCCTGATTGGAGTTAGGAAGGAATTTTTTTCCCCCTAAAGTGGGGAAAATTGGCTTCTACCTCACAGGTTTTTTTTTGCCTTCCTCTGGATCAACTTGGAGGATAATGGGCCAAACTGTATGGAAAGATGTCTTTTTTCGGCCTTATAAACTATGTTACTATGTTTTTAAGAAATACAAATCAGAGGGGTCAGCTGTAGCCTTTAAAAAGTATAAAAATCTAAATAAATTATCTAAGGGGGTAATAAATTCAGTGAAAATACACAGTGAAATAAGGTAGCCAAAGAAATACAAATTCAAGAAATTCAAATACATAAATGCAAAAAAAAACAATGTCAGGACATGTAAGGCCCCTAAATGATGGTAATGGGGGTCTTGGTCACTGGGGATCAAGAGAAGGCAGAGCTCCTAAATGGGTTTCTTAGCTTTGTATATACAAAAGAGAGGGAATCTCATGAGGGCGGTGCCACTGGTGTAAATACCTCAAATAACATACTTACCTGGCTGAAGTGAACAAGGCCATAGGTTCAGATGGATTACACCCTAGAGTTCTAAAGGAGCTCAGTTCAGTTATTTCTTTGCCTCTGTTCATCATATTCACAGATATTTAATGGCAGCCATTGTACCAAGAGACTAGAGCAAGGTGAATGTGGTGCCAATTTTCAAAATAGCTGCTAGGTCTTCACCAGGAAATTATAGACCAGTAAGCTTAACATCCATAGTGGGAGAATGTTTGAGGGCCTTCTACAGGACTACATACAGGATTATGTAACTGTCAATAATATAATAAGTGATAGCCAACATGGTTTTACTAAGAACATAAGCTGTCAAACTAACCTTATTTGTTTTAATGAGGAGGTGAGTAGAAGCCTGGACAGAGGGAAGGCTGACGATATTGTGTTTTTGTACTTTGCAAAGGCGTTTGATACTGTCCCACATGGACAACTAATGGGTAAATTGAGGTCTATTGGTTTACAAAATATAATTTGTAATTGGATTGAAAATTGGCTTCATGATCATATCCAAAGAGTTGTGGTCAATTATTCCTACTCTAAATGGTCCCCAGTTATAAGTGGTGTACCCCAAGGTTCTGTGCTGGGTCTGCTATTATTTAACTTATTCATTAATGACATAGAGGATGGGATTAATTATTATGTCTGTGATGGCAGGTAACAGATGTGTGGCGCAGAGGGGAGAGAAGAGGAGTACCTTTCCACTAGGGAGAAGGAGGAGTGGTGACCTGGCACTGGCACCTGGCTGCCCTGACATTCCTAGACGGGCTGCTAACCCATATGCCGATCACATGCCTCGTCCCTGGCTTACCCTGAAATAAGCCCTAGATAGTGAATAGGGTGGTGGGAGCACTTGTCCTCACCACTTACACCTAGGGTAACAACAGGGAAAGGACAAACAACAAAAACAACAATCCCCGAAGGGAGACAACAACAATAGGAGAAAACAACAGGAGTGAACCGGAGATCCAACAGCTCCAGTTCCAACGGCTCCACAGCAACAGTTGTCCAACCTGAGGTCAGAATAGAAGATCTGAAAGGAAGGTCTATATCAGGCAACAAGGGAAGCAGAAAGGGAGAATATATAGTAGCTGGGAGTGGCTGAGAGGAAAAGCTACAGATTCCTGAATGAGAAAAAAAAGGATTGCAAACCTAACCTGGAAAACCTGGACCAGAATCCATTCTCACCATTAGGTCAAGGAGCGATCCCTTCTGACCCTAGGCACAACAGGGTCAGCAATAGGTCGTTACACTCTTGTGACATTAATAGTGCTGTTTCTATTTTTGCAGATGACACCAAACTTTGTAATACAGTCCAGTCTATGAAAGATGTTAATAAGTTATAAGCTGACTTGGAAAAACTTACTGTTTGGACTTCCACTTGGCAAATGAGGTTCAATATAGATCAATGTAAAGTTATGCACTTGAGGGCTAATAATCTGCATGTAGCATGTGTCCTAGGGGGAGTAAAACTGGGAGAGTCACTTATTGAGAAGGATCTGGGTGTATTAGTAGATCAAAGACTAAATAACAGCCAGCAATGCCAGTCAGCTGCCTCTAAGGCAGTTCAGTTCTGGGCATCAGTCCATAAAAAGGATGCCCTGGAGTTAGAAACAGTACAGAGGAGAGCCACTAAACTCATAAAGGGCCTGGAAGATCTTAGTTATGAGCAAAGATTAAATTAACTTAATTTGTTTAGCCTTGAAAAAAGACATCTAAGGGAGGACATGATTAACCTGTACAAATATATAAATGGACCATACAAAAATATCAAGGGAAGCTATTCTGTGTTAAACCCCTTCAAAAAACAAGGGGCCACTCCTTATGCCTGGAGAAAAAAAGATTCAGTTATAAGAAACTAGAAGCATTACTGTAAGGGTTGCAAATCTCTGGAATAGCCATCGCGGACATTTAACCCCTCGGATGCCGCGGTCAATCCTGACCATGGCACCCAAAGGCAGCAAACACCGGAAGCGCGCGCTTTAATGAACATTGAACGCTGTAAATAAAAAACCCGTAAAACTGTGGCGGAATTGCGTTTTTTTGCAATTTCACCCAATTTGGAATTTTTTTCTCGCTTGCCACTACATCATATGGAATATTAAATGGTGGCGTTGGAAAGTACAACTTGTCCCGCAAAAAACAAGCCTTCATACAGATATGTGAACAGAAAAATAAAAAAAGTTATGGCTGTGTGAAGGCATGGAGCGCAAAACGAAAATGGGAAAAAAAACCCTCCGGTGTAGAAAGGGTTAAAAAAAAGTTAATTTTCTTGAACAAAGTGCTTCTAAAATTTTAAGCCATCTCACGACTAAAAAATAAAATCATTACAAAATGATGCCAACATAAAGTAGACATATGAGGAATATTAAACAGGACCTTTCATGGGTTTACATTATAGTAGGTAAATAGCTTTACTTGCAGGGCACCCCCCACTGATGCTGCCACCCGCCCAGGTTTTTCAAAATAGCGCTCCTGCGCCCCGCTCTGCCCCCCCTGTATTTTTCGCGCTCAGTATGCTAATACTGAGCATCGGTACAGGAAGGAGGAGACGCCCGGGTTTCTCAATGGGCATCTCCTTCTCCCTGGCTGTGCCGCGATCCAATCACATCAGAGAACGTCACAGCCAAGGAATTTTTTTCTCCCTGGCTGTGACGCTCTCCGATGTGATTGGATTGCGGCATAGCCAGGGAGAAGGAGACGCCCATTGAGAAACACGGGCGTCTCCTCCTCCCTGTACCGATGCTCAGTATTAGCATACTGAGCGCGAAAAATACAGGGGGGCAGAGCGGGGCGCAGGAGTGCTATTTTGAAAAACCTGGGCGGGTGGCAGCATCAGCGGGGGGTGCCCTGAAAGTAAAGGTATTTACCTACTATAATGTAAACCCATGAAAGGTCCTCTTTAAGTAATAACTATTTATGGGGTATAACTGTCTTAAAAGCAGATAAATTCAAAATAGCGAATTTATTATTATAGAAATTTGGGATTTTTGAATAAATAAAGGCAAAATATATCAAGTCAAATTTAGTACTAAAGTGCAAGTGTTTCCAAAATCATTACCACTAAAAGTGACATGGCATATTTGCAAAATAGGCTGTCATGAAGGTGAAAAATAAATCAAGAAGGGGTTAATAACATTTGTTGTCTCATTGATCGTCACAGTTTCAGCTTTTCACATCCATCGCAACCAGCTGTTATCTCTGGGGGAAGCTGCATCTAAGCTTACATTGCCATGAAGCACTACATGCTGGCCCTTAAAGGTAATTGTGGTTCAAAATTTTCTGTGAACTTTCTATGCCCTCCTAGACAAATGGATTGCTCACTAGAACATAGTAATGACATGTTTTAAATATATTTCAGGGAGGTTTAGTATGTATTTTACAAAATATATAGTATATTATAATGTTAAGCTGAATTACGTATTAAACTGCAGTAATTGTTATGTCCAGGAGGTGGCCACATCATGTCATATATCTCTACATAGCACAGCCCTGACATTTTGTATTTGTTATACTGTGTGCTGATTACAAGATGCAGCTTTTCAGGCAAAATAAATCAGTTAGCTGTATCAATTTTGGCACAAGAGTGAAGCAGAGGCATTAGGTTATTCTTCTGGAGGTATTCTAGTAGCACAAGTATCAATTGCTAGCCATACCAAACAGCATTTCTGTGCAAACAAAAAATAAGGCGCAGGTGCAGGAACAGGAAGAAGGCTTACCAAAAACAAAACACCTGGCATCCCAGACTCAGTCCTGGCACTCCACCTCTTCTCTTGCAAGATAAATATAACTGGACCTGTCTCTGTGCAGCTTCAACTTGAATTACTGATCCACTTTTATTCCTGCCTATATGCAGCTTTGGAGGGTATTATCTCCACTAGATCTACCGTTACTGTACCTTTGCTTGGATTTAACTGTTAGAGTGGAGAGAACCTAATTCTTTTCTTAAGGTAAGATTTTATCTTTGCAAAACTGAAAACGATTGCTTTTGCTGTGGTCTGATTACCTGTACTTTCCCACTACACCACCCCCTCCTCCTGATTGAACTTGCTAGGTGGCTTGCTGATACATGACATTTAAAAGCTTTATGCATTTTAATGTATTCCCAACAACCTGTATAGAGCAAGGCTAGACTCACAGGAGAGTAGGCCCAATGTCACTCCACTAGATATGTTTTGATGAGAGGCAGGGGTGGGATTGGAATATTTAATAACAGGTTCCCTATTCAACGGGGAATGGCAGGCTTGCGACGTCACAACACATATTTTAAAGACACCGCACGTTAATACACTTTTATCATACAGTATATAAACTATACACACATACATAGCCATTAGAAGTAAAAAAAAAAAAAAACCCTTAACAGCAGAAATCCTTATTTTTACTGCTTCAGTGCAGGTAATACAAGGAGTCAGCCTGCAGAAAGCATCAGAGGACACAAAACAGTCATTTAGGCTATCTCCATGTCTTCTGCCTCCTGTGTATTACCTACAAGGGAACACTAAAAATAAAGTTTTCCACGATTGTTAGTGGTGAGCTCCATGGTTATTGTCACTTCTGCTGACATTTCTGTTTCATGATCCTGATATATAAATACACATACTGTACAATGTATATACTATACATACACCATACACACACTCTTTTAAAACTGTCAAGGAAAGACATCTTCAGCAGCATGAATAGCGTGCTGCAGCAATAGGGTTTTTTTTTAGCATTGAGCCACACATGTAACAATGCCTGTAGTGCCCAGTTTTCTGTAGTTATGTCCCCTTTTTGCCCCACACACAGTACAGTGCCCCCATTATGCCCTACACTGTAGTTATGTCCACTAAAGGCATGTTTTCACAGACATTATATTCAGTGCTACCATGTATAGTGGCCATGTATCTACAATTCCCCAACTCATTGTGCTCCCTCCTAATAGTTATTAATACTCCCATAGTGCCCTCAGTACTTATATAATATAGCCTACACTGACAAGCAAATCAGTGAAATCTTCTTCATAGTTGCTCCTGGATTCGAACCAGTGACCTTTTGCTTCAATCGAATAACACACTGAGTTATTAGGGAATGTGAGAAAAGGTTGTAATTTGTAGTATACAAGAAGAAAAAGACCACCAGGAGCAAAACAGTAACAATGCAGTTACATGACAAGATTCTGCATAACTAATTATATGGTAAATACTGTAGTTGCAAGTCCAATTTATGTATGAGATAGCCAAGATGATTTTCTATAATATCAAGGTAGTCTCATGTTCGAAGCTGTAGTAGATGGTGAGATATGTAGCCTGAACGTCAAAAGTTCAAAACATTGTCACCCCTTTGCTCATCAGTGTATAATGGCCCCCACATCATAGTGCCCCTAATAGTTATTAATGTCCCTATAGTGTCCCAATACTTAAAGAGGCTCTGTCACTACTTTTCAACCTATGTATTTATACACATACTCATTTAGGTGCTTTATTTCTAACCCCAGACATACCTTCATAGTGCAGAGCCAAGCAGCGATTCATGTAGAAAATTAACTTTTATAATTATGTAAATTAGTATTTGGAGCACCGGTAGGCTTGCTCTTGCAGTCCGAGCACTGCATCTTCAATGCCCTCCCGGCTCCAAAACACGCCCTGCAGCCTTTAACCACGCCCCTATATTGAATGATAGGCAGAGCTAGACCCTTCGGTCCAGCGCTGAAATCTCGCGCCTGCGCACTACAATGACAGCGCTTGCAGTGTTCGGCACTGTAAGCGTATAGCGCATGCGCTGGCTCAGTTCAGCGTGCGCAGGAGCGAGATTTCCGCGCTGGATCGAAGGGTCTAGTGCTGTCTAGCGCTGCCTATCATTCAATACAGGGGCGTGGTTAAAGGCTGCACTTTAACGGTAAATTCGGGTTGATATGTTTCACCTTTCCTTTCTAAAAAAAATTCACAGAAAATTTGAAATTGTAATTCTCTGCTTTTAAGACAGATAGTGATATCTCATAAAATAGTTATTAATCAACATTCGCCATGTGTCTATGTTGGCATCATTTTGTAAATGTCATTTTAAATTTTTTGACTGTTAGAAGACTTAAAAATGTAAATTTTAGAAATTCTAAAATTCTAAGGACCAATTCAGTTATGAAGTGATTTTGAGGGCCTTACAAAATAAAAACTATTGTACCCATAACTGACACCATTGTAGAAACTATGCCTTTCAAATTATTTAAAACTGATTTTACAAAGCCCTGACTAAGCAACAGATGTGCAGGTTGAAGTACACCTGGGAAATATTATATAATAAATTGAGCATCTGATTACGCGTGTTGCTGGATTGTAGCAGAATCCCTTATTGGAGTAGTCCTAGTCCTCCTCTTTAAAACAAAATAAAATAATGCTGGATCTGCGCAAATTTATCTAAAAGTAGAAGAACACTCTTAATAAATGTGCAGATTAGTGATGTTTCCTCTTGTATCCCATATACATGGTGTGCACTAGAGGAAGGTCAAAAGGAACTCAGACCGATTTGAAACATGGCACGCCCCTGATAAGTCTAGGAGAAACCCGGGTCGGGTAGTGTATTTTATGGGTTAAAATCAAGACATCAAGTCTGTAAGTGCAATAAAGTGTTTGGATTTATATTTTATACAGTGAGCACTATGTGTATATCTTCTTTTGAGGTACCGATGTTGGAATAAAGAGTGGCTGCGGTACAGGATATCAGCGCACGGTGTTAAAGCACACCTTACTGATACTTAAGCAACGAATGGCCCGTGGGCTGGGAGTAGAGATGAGCGAATCATCCAAAATTCGCTTCGCCGAATGTTCATCGAATTTTTCCAAATATTCGTACTTCATACGAATTTATTCGGGCGAAGCTGTGTACAAATCATACGTTATTATGTGGTGTTTTGCGAACAAGTGCGCACTAATAATGAACGTACAGTTGTTAAAGGTACGCAACTTATGTGAACACGTATGCATGAGCGTACAAATTGCGTACGAATCCTCAGCGTACTATTGTCTAGCGATTGCGTAATACGCAGGCACACACGACGCTCGGCCGCGTGCACTCATCAGAGGCAGAGCGAATTTAGCAAAATGCCATCCAGGCGATCCTCAGCATTTAGCTGTGGAGATCTTAAATACATGACCTGGCTGATGGACCTGCAGGATTACGATGGCACACACCACCACCCGAACCAGCATAAAAAGGAGATAATCAGCAGGTAATCCGAGGCTTGTGCCATCATTTCGACACTTTGAGGACCCCGGGCCAGATCCAGCGGAAATCCAAAATCCAATTTGAAGTTTAAGTGCCCAGAGCGGCTTACTGAGATCCATGTAGTGATAAGACAGGGTGAGTAACAAAATATTTGAGCCTGGTGGAACAGTGGCCAACTATTATGAATTCTACAAGTAGAAGCTTCGGCTATAGGTCCTTTGGCACTGCTGCCCTGTGCCACCTTCTTTTTTTTTTGGAGCTCGAGGTCTGGCTGGAACCTTTTTGCTTTTCCATGCCAGACATTTTCACTTGACTGTGGCCCTGCAGCTGGTCTTTGTCTCTCTCCCTATCTCTCTCCCTGCCTGATTAATTACTAGCCCTGCACTTGCTCTGCACTGGCCCTACAGTATCCCTGATATGTGTATTATGGATTCCCAGAACAATTACACCCCAATTTTAACAAAATAGTTCTCTATCTCTCAGAACTTCACAGACAGTGCTTCTGCTCGTCTCAGCAGTCGCAACACAACTGATGTCACAGGCTTACCGAGCCTATGAGCCAATCAGAGCAAGCCCTTCCTACTACGCTTTCTTCCCGGGTTTTTTGCCACACGAATAACGAACTTACAGTAAAAGTTTGCTAATTAACTGAATTTGTAAGCATCAGCATATAAAGTAACTTATACGTAGCATTAACGTACAATTTATCATAGTTTTAAGTACGTAGCGAACGTGTACAAAGCTTTAAGAACATTTTCAAATCTAATGGAGCGAATCTCAAAAAATCCGGATTTGCTTCGGAGTGGAAAATTTGTAAGATTCGATACGAATCGGCGAATAGATTCGCTCATCTCTAGTTGGTAGTCTTCACGCAGATTATTGGGATGCAAGAGGAAACATCACTAATCTGCACATTTATTAAGAGTGTTTTTCTACCTGGGAAATATTGACCATAAAATAATAACTAGTGTTGTGCAAATCGAAGTTGATAAACTGGAATTCGATCCGAATTTCAGCAAAAATTTCTCACAAAGCCATTCCTCGCACTTCGTGGTAATTAATCTAATTTTTTCTAAAATGGCTGCTGCACATGTTGCAAAGAGAAAGTAAGAAGCCCAGGAACGAGGAATCACCCATAATGCCGTGCAGCCAGTGTAATGCTAATGTAATGATAAAGCCAAACTGATGCCCAGCAAACAAGGTGTACCAGACACACTTTGTGCAAGCCGTCACTCTCTGAACACCTTTGAGGGCTGGGATACTCTTCCCCCCCCCCCTTACAGGAACGGGGACTTTGGCAGAGCCCTTCCCAGGTGTCAGTAGCAGGGCGGCTGATGGTTGGGCACAGTGGCCGCAGTTGGGCAAAACCCCAAAGTAAATACCATGACACTATGCAATGGTAAATAGAGTAACCCGAGAATGGTCAGTAAACATAAGCCAGGGCACAAGAACCAGAAGACAACCAAAACCAAAGCCAGAGTTAATAACCAAAGAAACCACTCACCAGAAAGCTTCAGATCCAGAACCAGGAAAGCAACTGAATAAGCAGCAGTGATTGTGGGAAAAGACTAGGTTTAATTACCCCATCCACAGATCACCGGACACTGCTGAAGTCACACCCAATCTCCACGGTCAGACCATGGAGGCACAGGTGTGAAAAGGAGTGTGAAAAGGAGAGAACTTCCCACCACATAACTAAGTCAGGAGACATGACAACAGAAGTTCCCTGGCAACAGCTAATGCTAGGGGTTCTGGACCAGCATCAGTGCTGTGAATGAAAGCGCCCCGTCTCCCAGCAGAATCAAGATTCAGAGTGATGCGCATGCGTAAAGCGTAAACGTTTACTAGCTCCACAGTCCAGGGACGACACCCAGACTCTCGTGGCCAGTGAAGGGTGAGGCATGTCCTGCCGGATGGCAGAAGACCACCTGGGAAAATGAGGGACACATTTACTCATGGTGACATGCTTCAAGTGAGACTGCTTCTGGCTACCTCACTACCACTCCAAAATGCAATACTTTTTTTCCACCTGTTTAGAGGGAGTATAAACTCAACTACTATCAAGACATCCTATGTAGTCCCTCTCCCGTAGGCCCTCTACGTATGTGCGCCATCGCCCTTCCTCACAAAGGTCTGACCGGGGGGGTTCTCTGTGCTTACGCTCCACTGCCATGACTGCTGGAAGGGGTTCAGGTGCAGCACCAGCTTCATCAGCAGCAACTTAAGCTTGGTGAAGCACTTTTGTTCACCTGCCTACTGAAGAAACCACCCGCCAGCAGCAGTAGGACATGGAACAGAACCTGAACCAGCAGGTGGTGACATACTTGGACTGCACCCTTCCACCCCAGATCCAAGATCCCCTGGATCACTGGGCAACCAACCTTGATTTGTGGCTGCAACTGGCTGAGATTGCCAAGCTTTTCTGCTTGGCCAGCAGCGTGGCATTAGAGCGGGTGTTTAGTGTGGCAGGGGTATAGTTACCCCAAAGAAAACACAAAATGGTGACAAAATAACCTTTGTAAGGATGAATCAGGTATGGATCAGCCAGGATTTCCACACACCAGTGCCTGATGCATCAGACTAGTTCATTCTGGGTGCCACACCAAAACATTGTAAAAAAAGACCCGTTTCTTCTGGCCAACTTCTTCAGCCACTATTCTGATGCTGCCTCCTACCTGATGCCATACACCTGCTGACTCTGCTGCCATCTTCTTCTACTGCCACAATCTTGTGCTGTTACTGCCACTGCTGTTGCCCTCCTCCACTCTGTGATGGGGCCACCAGGTTGACTCCTCTCGCTGCTACCACCTTCTGTGACAGGGCATTTGGCCTTGTTGACATCACCATTTATTTTATCCTTCTGATCTGCCAGAATGAAGGAACAATGAAAAACACAACATATCCTGTCTTTGGAGCATCAATAAGGCTTCTATTACATGGTCCCTATTTTGCATCAGGATTTGCTCACTGGAAGCCAAAAGCAGGAGTGGGTACAAAACACAGAAGACATGCAAATATTCCAATCATGTGTCATCTCTGTTTTGGATCCACTCTTGTTTTTTTGGGGCATTGCAATACTGATCAATTACTTACCAAATGCTGACTGTGTGAAGGCGAATGTTTAAAAGACAGGATCGTTTTTTGGGGGTTGTTCTTGTGATGGATCAGAAGAAGGGAAAAAAACTGTGACATCAACACAAACATACTGTTGACAATGACACCCTCACCACTCTGTCATGGGGCCACTACTTGTATCAGTATGTAACAGAACATGTTCTGTAAAAATCTATGTAAAATCAGCAGACAGTGTAAAAAGGAGTGTGTTATTTTACTCTATAGTATAATCTTGGGCCACTGCACGGTTAAATCATTTATACCTGATGATAACATTGACCTGTAAGGCTGAGTGCATACTTGAGTTATTTGGTCAGTTTTGGCCCTGTAACTGACCAAATAAGTGAAGGGTGAGGTGATTTTAATAGTAACTCTGTCAACTGCCTGTCATACTGACGCACAGTAACAGTTTCACTGCCACAGTGGACTAGCCATGCATGTTTCTGCAATGTACAGAAGTGTACAACCATGTAAAGGCTCCCTGCAGCCGAGAAATAGCTGATTTTTAACTCGCTCGAATCAATTTATTTTTTCTTAAATTCGGCAAAGCGTCCAAATCAACTTTTTGAAAACTTCGCTCATCTCTAGTCAGTACAATTATAATTAGAGATGAGCGAATTTTTCAAAAATTTGATTTGGCTTCGATCCAAAAAAATTTGTGGCGAATCGCGTTAAAAACGGCTACTTCCGGGCTGCAGAGAGACTGGATAGTGGTGTAGAACACTGTGCCTTGCAGTAAAACGCATAGGGAGTCTACTGTGGTAGTGAAAGAATACTGTGAGCCAGTGTGACACACACATAACAGGTGTCACTCTTAGAATTGCTGCACACTTTTATGTATTTGGGCAGTTAAGGGGCCAAAACTCACCAAATAACTCAAGTCTGAACTCAGCCTTACAGGTAAATGTTAGCGCCAGCTATAAAGAATCGTGCAGCGGTCCAAGATCCTACTAGAGCGCCAAAAGCGCACGCCTTTTACACCAATTCACTGATTCCACATACATTTCGACAGAACCTGTTCTATTACACGCTTATACAAGCAGAACCCCCCCCAGACAGCGTGAAGATGGCAGTGGCAGCAGCATCAGCAGACTATAGAGTGGCACGATGACAGTGTGGCCAGGTGGCAGCAGCATGAGTAGGCCACAGAGTGGCAGAATGACAGACCCTGGAAGTGGCAGCAGCAGTGGAAATAGTAGTACAATTTGGAGGCCACAGAGTGGCACAATTACATAATTTTGACGTAGCAGCAGCTAGGAGACGGCATGTGGAGTCGGCGGCGGCAGCAGCATCAGGCCGGAGAGTGGCATGATGACATACCCTGAAGAGCAGACCGTAAAAAAGAATTCTCGGCCTTTTGGTTACGATCAACTGTAGTATATGTTCTTATCAGTATCTGAGCTGGTTATGCCAGCGGATGGAACGTAAGAAAGAGGAGGTGCAGTGAAGGCTCCAGCTTTGCCTCAACTGTGGGAAAATGTCAGTATTGACACAGTACGCCAAGAAAGCTCAGAGTTCCATCTTGAGATCGAGCTGGCGGTCTGCAGGGAGCCGAGCTACCACCTGTGGGAGACCCTGCCTCTCGCCTCCCCCATGCTCATCGCTGAGTGTCCCGGTGGCCAGAATCGTTTACTTTTAAAAATTCGAGTGTTCAAAACAAGCAGGGTTTCCTGTATACTTTAGCTATGAATAATGGAATAGGACTATAGAACGTACCAAAAATTTACAAGTGACATGCTGCTGCCCGAGCAGAAGGTCCAAAAAATTCTAATCAATTTTGAGGCCACAGAGTTGCAGAATGACAGACCCTGGAAGAGGTGGCCGCAGCAGTCGGACAAATTTACTAGGCCAACGAGTAACAGCACTGTGGCACTGTAACAGCATCTGAAAGAGGCAGCAGCAGTCGAATACATTTCAAGGCCATAGACTGGCACAGTAACAGCATCTGCAAGAGGCAGCAGTCGAATACATTTCAAGGCCACAGATTGGGAGAGGCAGCAGGAGTCATACTAATTTTAATGAGACAGACTGGCACAGTGACATACCCTGGGAGAGGCAGCAGCAGTCATAAAAATTTAAATGCAACATACCGTAGAGTGGCACAATTACATCATTTGGAGGTAGCGGCAGCTAGGAGACAGCGTGTGGAGGCGGCAGCAGCATGAGTAGGCCACAGAGTGGCACAATTACATAATTTGGAGGTAGTGGCAGCTAGGACACAGCGTGTGGAGGCGGCAGCCGTAGCAGCATACCGTAGAGTGGCACAATTACATAATTTGGAGGTAGCGGCAGCTAGGACACAGCGTGTGGAGGCTGCAGCAGCAGCATCAGGCTACAGAGTGGCATGGTGACATAGCCTGGAGGTGAAAGCAGTAGCAGCATGAGGAGACCTGATTGTTGAGGTGGCAGCAGCATCAGAAGGCTACATATTGGGTCAGTGACAGAGTGGAGAGGTGGGTGGCAATACCAGTCACTGGTAAAGATACTGGGTGGAAGAAGGAGCAGCTGTCAGATGTGTGGCATCAGGTGGGTGGCAGCATCATAAGAGTGGCTGAGGCAGGTAGCCTGAAGAATACCATCTCATTTGTCAAGGTTTGGGTGACGCATCATGGCTGATCTAATCTGATGCATCAGGCGTTGGTTGGTGGAAATCCTGGCTGATCCACGCCTGATTCATCTTGACAAAGGTGAGTCTTTCCACATTTTGGAAGGATAGGCGAGTTCTCCTTGGGTAACTATGGCCCCCGCCGCACTGAACACCCACTCTGATGCCACACTACTAGCCGGGCAGGACAGCTTTTCCAGTGCAAACTCAGACAGTTGCGGCCACAAATCCAGTTTGGCTGCCCAGTAGTCCAGCGGATCTTCAATGTGGGGTGGCAGGGTGCTGTTCAAGTAGGCCACCACCTGCTGGTTCAGGGTCTGCTCCTGGTCTACCTGCTGCTGCTGCTGGTGAGTACTTTCCGCACTTGGCAGGTGAAGAAAGCTGCTCATCAGCGACTCCAGACTCAAGTTGCTGCTGATGGAGCTGGTACTGCTCCTACCCCCCAC
>ONZH01015436.1:0-27166 GCA_900303285.1 Rhinella marina | reverse complement strand
ATCTTTTGCATGTGGACAGTTTGTAGTCTCTGGCGCCTACCGCACTTTCTTGCTATGTGTGTAGATGGTTTGTAGTCTGGGATGCCAACCACATCACTGAGAGTTTTGCACGCCTGTGATCATCTTGAAAAAGTTGCAAAGTATTTAGAAGAAGCTCAGGGACTACTACTCCTATTATCATGATTGTTGTCATTTGTCTATAAACAGCTATTGGGAAGGGACTGCACTGTGACTTGCCTTGGAACTGTGCCTTCATATCGTTGGATGTACTACAACTCCCATTCTTCACATTAGTAAAGAGAGACTTACTTTCTACAATCAGCCTGTTAACTGACTCCATCACCAATTGCCGACCACAGCACCTACATGCCCTGCCTTCACCCATACAAAGCATTAACACCAAGAGCACGCCAACTACCATCAGGCAGGACCTCCAACATCAGGATGTACTCTGAGGGAAGAAAGGGTGTGCACTCCTGTAACTGCCTGGCCCTGGGAGCATCGGCGTGAGGATTGTCACTGTGAATAACTGTTGCAGCCAAAGCCACTACCACTCCCATCATCTGCTCTGCTCATCCAGACTCTTGCTGATATAGGGGGGTCTCACAACCATGAGACAATACTACTGCCATGGATACCTCGGGTGGATTCAAATATATTTTCAATTACAGAAGCACTCAATATTTCAGCCAATATTTCGACTGAGAAGAAGACAACTGAGCAGATGATGGGCTGATCCTTCATTTCCCTAGGATGTGGCCTCAGGGAAGAGTCAGCAGACCCCCATAAACATTATATATTAGGACAAAATTGATGGGTTCAGCTGACTAAACCCACCCATGTCGTTTCACTATATAATGCATATGGGGATCTACTTCTCCTGAGGGCAAATGCCAAGGAAATGAAGGAACGGGCATCTAGGATTTGAGTTACTGTTTGTTCGAGAGCTACAAGAAAATAACACAATGTGATCTAATAAATGATGGAAAGACAGGAGATGTAGTAGGAAAGTAATGGATACTAACCTGCTCTTTGAGCATTATGTGCTGGTAATAGATTTCTGTCATTTGAACAAAGCACTCTCCTTGGACTTCTGGGTGTCAGACGGTCGGGTCTCCTGAAGCACATGACATTATTTCATGGAATTTATCTAATCATGGCTCATCTTTATACTGCTCATACTGTACTGAGAAGAGCTAACAATGACATAGAATCTAACAGTGAATGTTACATTTCTTCTTTGTAAGTATCCATTTCATGGGACTGAGAGAGGGTTCTTGCAGGATGTATGAACGTTAGGAAATGAATGGCACATTTCTGACTTGGCCTTATAAAAGTGATGAGATGGTGCAGAGAACTGAGGTAGACGTTAGTATATGAGTAATGGGATCTTATCCTGAATCGGCAGTCAGTTCTTGCCCATTTCTTAATATCCATTTTTCTTTTATTACATGCAGGACTGCAGATTTACTGAACCACCAGCCTTTAGAAAGGCAAAAGTCATCCTAGGTCAAAATCTGACAACATCTGCATGGAGTTTGTAGGTCCTCCCTGTGTTTGCCTGGGTTTCCTCCGGGTTCTCCGGTTTCCTCCCACACTCCAAAGACAAAGTGATAGGGAACTTAGATAGTGAGCTCCATTGGGGACAGCAAGTTATGATAATGTCTGTAAAATGCTGAGGAATATGTCAGCAAAATAAATAAAGTCTTGATAAACCAGAAAGCCAAAGTATATTAGAGAGCATTAAAGCGGTTTTCCAAGATTCTGATATTAAATGCTTCTCCTCAGGATAGGTCATTAATATCAGATTGGCTGAGGGTCTATGAAAGATCATGATAAATGTGGCGGGGCCATCGGGAGAAATGGCACTTCGCAAGTGCCGTTGAAAAAGTTGCACAGTGCAGTTTGTGATGTGTGCAGTTTGCAACCTTTTCATGCCACAAAATAGCATATTGTAATGATGAATTTGGCCCACTGTGTTCAAAAAGTGGCTGAAAAAAGCCATAAAACCTGCAGGTGCAAAAACACTGCAATTCTTGTGTCTTTTTTTTTTTTTTTTTTTTACTGGTAAAAAAGATGCTAGTAAAAATCTGTGTAAGGACCCATTAGGGTACATGCAGGTGTAGTTTATGCAGATTTTTATGCAGTTTTCACTGTGTTTTCATACTAAATCCGCACAAAAATTCACATCAGATTTGAATTGCAAAGGATGAAATCTCCAATGAAAATCCATACAAGCAATTGACTTCTTATGGATTTCGAAACCTGCACCACAATTTTCATAACCTGTATATGAGATTTTCAAAATGTCATCTCCAGTATTGCTTGACAGGCAGCTGCCAGCATTACTCTCCAGCACAGTACCCAGGAACAAGGTGAAGGTTAGGGAGACTGTGATGGTGGGGACTGAGGCTGTACATGAACACTGGGTGAACTATTCAGCTGGGCAAATCATGACACTCTCTGGGTACTCTTTACAAGGACACGTGCACATGTGGCACCGTATGAATAGGTCAGCAATTTTGCACTGTATGTGTACTGTCTTCTTCCTACTGCAAAAAAGATGCATTTCCTATACTTGTCCACAGTTATGGACAAGAATAGGCATTTCTATCATACAGTCATGGCCAAAAGTTTTGAGAATGACACAAATATTATATTTTCACATGATCTACTGCCCTCTGGTTTTTATGTGTGTTTGTCAGATGTTTTTTATCACATACAGAAATATAATTGCAATCATATTATGAGTAACAAAAGCTTATATTGACA
Organism: Rhinella marina; assembly: GCA_900303285.1. Lineage (NCBI taxonomy): Eukaryota > Metazoa > Chordata > Amphibia > Anura > Bufonidae > Rhinella > Rhinella marina. The sequence goes on along the minus strand of ONZH01015436.1, from coordinate 24,394 downwards.
GTTAGAATGAGTTAATGCAGCAAGTCAATATTTGCAGTGTTGACCCTTCTTCTTCAGGACCTCTGCAATTCTCCCTGGCATGCTCTCAATCAACTTCTGGACCAAATCCTGACTGATAGCAGTCCATTCTTGCACAATCAATGCTTGCATTTTGTCAGAATTTTAGGTTTTTGTTTGTCCACCCGTTCTTGATGATTGACCACAAGTTCTCAATGGGATTAAGATCTGGGGAGTTTCCAGGCCATGGACCCAAAATCTCGATGTTTTGTTCCCTGAGCCATTTAGTTATCACCTTTGCTTTTATGGCAAGGTGCTCCATCATGCTGGAAAAGGCATTGTTGATCGCCAAACTGCTCTTGGACGGTTGGGAGAAGTTGCTCTCGGAGGACATTCTGGTATCATTCTTTATTCATGGCTGTGTTTTTAGGCAAGACTGTGAGAGAGCCGATTCCCTTGGTTGAGAAGCAACCCCACACATGAATGGTTTCAGGATGCTTTACAGTTGGCATGAGACAAGACTGGTGGTAGCGCTCACCTCGTCTTCTCCGAATAAGCTGTTTTCCAGATGTCCCAAACAATCGGAAAAGGGGATTCATCAGAGAAAATGACTTTACCCCAGTCCTCAGCAGTCCACTCCCTGTACCTTTTGCCAGAATATCAATCTGTCCCTGATGTTTTTTCTGGAGAGAAGTGGCTTCTTTGCTGCCCTCCTTGAGACCAGGCCTTGCTCCAAGAGTCTCCGCCTCACAGTGCGTGCAGATGCACTCACACCTGCCTGCTGCCATTCCTGAGCAAGCTCTGCACTGCTGGTAGCCCGATCCCGCAGCTGAAACACTTTTAAGAGACGGTCCTGGCGCTTGCTGGTCTTTCTTGGGCGCCCTGGAGCCTTTTTGGCAACAATGGAACCTCTCTCCTTGAAGTTCTTGATGATGCGATAGATTGTTGACTGAGGTGCAATCTTTCTAGCTGCGATACTCTTCCCTGTTAGGCCCTTTTTTTGTGCAGTGCAATGATGACTGCACGTGTTTCTTTAGAGATAACCATGGTTAACAGAAGAGAAACAATGATGCCAAGCACCAGCCTCCTTTTAAAGTGTCCAGTGGGTGTCATTCTTACTTAATCATGACAGATTGATCTCCAGCCCTGTCCTCATCAACACCCACACCTGTGTTAATGGAGCAATCACTGAAACGATGTTAGCTGGTCCTTTTAAGACAGGGCTGCAATGATATTGAAATGCGTTTTGGGGGATAAAGTTCATTTTCTAGGCAAATATTGACTTTGCAAGTAATTGCTGTTAAGCTGATCACTCTTTATAACATTCTGGAGTATATGCAAATTGCCATTTTAAAAACTGAAGCAGTAGACTTTGTAAAAATTAATATTTGTATCATTCTCAAAACTTTTGGCCATGACTGTAGCGCCGGCCATGTGTGGTGTCTGCAAAATGCGGGATGCACACAGCCGGTATCCGTGTTTTGCGGATCTGTAATTTGCAGACCACAAAACACTACAGCCGTCTGCCTGAATGAGCCCTAAAGCAAAGTAAAATATTACCTGAGCACTGTTTGGCACTAAATAGATATCATATGACTGGTACTGTCTGGCTTTATGGGGGAAATATTGGTCACTATTGCACTCTGGGCAACATATTATATACAGTAGTATGAATCTGGAAAATGTAAGGCATTAATTGGGCACTGTGTACATTACATACAGTATGCACAGGGGTGCGCCACCAATGAGGCCAGGTGAGGCAATCGCCTCAGGCAGCACCAGATAGGGGCAAGAGGGGGCAGCTGAAGGGAAGGAGTTAGGTTAAGAAATTGGTATTGGGAAGGGGGGCACCGTTTTAGTTTTTTGCCTCAGGCAGCAGAAAGGCTAGGTGCACCCCTGAGTATGTACAGGGAGCTGTATGTGACTTTCTGGGCACCATTTGCCTATTTAACTGGGACTGTTTCTGTCTCTATAAGGGCTCCTGCACACAACCATATCTGTTTTTGCAGTCCGCAAAACGTGGATACTGCCCGAGAGCCTGTTGCCTTTTTTTATTTTAAATCCCTCACAAATGTCCTATCCTTGTCTGCAAAACGGACAAGAACAGGACATGTTCTAATTTTGTACGGGGCCACAGATTGGATTTACAGATGTGGACAGGCCATTGAGATGAATGAGTGCACATCTGATCTTCAAAAAAAAGATGATTGGATGTGGACCAAAACTACGGCTGTGTATGTGATACCTCACTCTTAACGCCCACTGAGCTCACACTTATTTGCATTACTCATTCATATCATATAAAACTAGAAAATTCCTTTATGCCTGGGAGATTAAAGATGCTGTGGAAAGACACTGCTGTCATGCGATGTCCATGAAGACACATCATTCAACCTTTCTAAGACCTAGCTTCTTGGTCCAGAAGACGGCAAAATGATCCCCCTGCAATATGATCTACAGATTCACTATTATAATAATATGCAGAGAGCATTCGTGGATTAGACACTTGTGCAGGAGACTAAGAGCAATAGGTTTCAGTGAAAACATATTACCGGCATATGCCCCCTAGTGGACAGACTCATCTGGCTGCGGTAGAACCATATACATGGTATATCGATCTGAAGACAACTGTTTCAGGTTCATTGCCACTTGTCAGTACAGAATAGGATTCTAACTGCCTGAATGAGATGCCTTGGAGACAAAAAAACTTCCGTGTCACAGCCGTTTTTGTAATGGCCATCACACAGCCGTTTTTAGAACCCTTTGAAGTCAATCTATTCACATGGCCAGTGTATAGTGGCTGACAAAAAAATATGACATATTCCATTTAGGCCGTTTCCACGGCCAGGTGGTACTCATTGAAGTCAATGGGATCGTTTTTTAAAGGCCATTTGGACAGAAGTGCACCCGTCTAACGGTCATTAAACTAGTATTCTTGGTCTTTCAGGGGTTAAATTTTAAAAATAATAATAATATTGATACTCACTTCATCCACTTGCACGTGCAGGGACATGCTCTTCACTGGATGCAGCAGGATACATCACCACCCTGGGAGTGCAGGTCCTTTCCTGTTGCATCCAGTGAAGAATGAGTGTCCCCGTGAATGCAAGTGGATGAGGTGAGTATTATTATTATTTTTTATACACAAGCAGAATGGAGACAGCAAAATACTGGGGCCACTACAGGAGCATTTATAATACTGGGAGCCACTAACAGGAGCATTTATAATACTGGGGGCCACTAACAGGAGCATTTATAATACTGGGAGCCACTAACAGGAGCATTTATAATACTGGGGGCCACTAACAGGAGCATTTATAATACTGGGAGCCACTAACAGGAGCATTTATAACACTGAGGGACACTAAGAGGAGCGTTCATAATACTGGGGGCCACTAACAGGAGCATTCATAATACTGGGGGCCACTAACGGAGGCATTTATAATACTGGGGGCCACTAACAGGAGCATTTATAATACTGGGAGCCACTAACGGAGGCATTTATAATACTGGGGGCCACTAACAGCAGCATTCATAATACTGGGGGCCACTAACGGAGGGATTTATAATACTGGGGGCCACTAACAGGAGCATTTATAATACTGGGAGCCACTAACAGGAGCATTCATAATACTGGGGGCCACTAAAAGGAGCATTCATAATACTGGGGGCCACTAACGGAGGCATTTATAATACTGGGGGCCACTAATGGGGGCATTCATAATACTTAGGGCCACTAAGAGGGGCATTTTAATTACTATGGGCCATTAAGGGGGGGGGGGCACTCCATTTGGAATTTTCTCCAGCTTCCAATATTTACAATAAGTACAAAGGTTACACAGTTTTCCAATGTACAATTTGTAGCAATTTTTAACAGTTGATGTCCAAGATCTCTCCTTAAAGGGGTTGTCTCATCTTGCCTAATGGGGGCATATCGCCCCATTGTCTTATACAGCTGGGACCCGCACCTATATACTGCGCATGCGCAGCCGTTTTCCGATATTTCCGTCGGCTCCATAGCAATGAATAGGAGCGGTGGCCGCGCAAGCGCGGTGCGCCATTCATTTCGATGGGGAGCGGCTTGGTGGTTCCGGAGTCCTCCAACCAGATATAGGTGCGGGTCCAATGGGGCATATCCTAGCGATATGCCCCATTAGGCAAGATGAAACAACCCCTTTAAAGTCATTCATTAGCAACCTTCTTTGGCTGAAAATCTGTTTTGAACCGTGCACACTGTCTGTCTAGCACATGACTAGAGCAGTTTTTTTATCTGTTGGAACTAAATTGCATGACCGCAAGCATATATCTTGGAAATCATGAGTAATTGATACAGAAAGTATTTTGGAAGAAAGCATAACTTTTAATTATACAACGGACAAGAATTTGCTGAAACTAAGGTCTCCCTGGTTGTCCCCATACTACATTAAAGGCTATGGACACCTTTAGGCCCCATTCACACGACCGTATATTCATTTCCGTATCTTATCCGCATTTTTGCGGATAAGATGCGGAACCATACGGACCCATTCATTTTTCCATAGAAAAAAAATGCGGAATGCACACCGTGTGTATTCCGCATCCGTATATTACAGAAGTTCTCCCGCAAAAAAAAGGAAACGTCCTATACTTGTCCGCAAAACACGTCCGTAGCCCCATTAAAGTCAATGGGTTCGCAAAATTATGGAACACTACGGAAGACTTTCCGTATGCCTTCCGTTCAGTTTTTATACGGACACGGAATACATACGGTCGTGTGAATGGGGCCTTAGGGACAATTTCTTTTATCGTTGCATTCTACTCATTTTCTGCTAAAAATCATTTTTTCAATTGGCCTTTATTAAAATTTTAACAGCTTTTCCTGTTCAGCTCTATCTCTCTTTATGCTGACTGAAGGAGACTATTTTGTATTTAATTTTCAATGGCATAGTACCCTCGACATGAAAAACAGCCAAACATTCTTTGAAAAATAGTAGACTTCAATGGGTGTGTTTGGCCCACATCGCATCTCATGGTCAGTAAAAAAAATACTGATGTGTGAACAGACGCAGTGAAATAAATGGGTACATGGGCTGTCCGTATAAAATGTGGACTGCACACGTCAGTGAAAAAACAGAAATGTGAACGAGACCTTAAAGGGGTTCTCCTAGTTATATATATTGATGACCTATCCTCAGGATAGGTCATCAATATCAGATCGGCAGGGGTCCGACACCTGGCACCCCCGCCGATCAGCTGTTTAAAGAGGAGGCGCGCGCCGTATCAGCGCTGCCTCCTCTTCACTGTTTACATGCTGGCCGTAACGGGGTAGTGGTGAGTATGTGTAATTACACCTAACTGCCCCATTCATTTCTATGGATAGAATCGCTTCCATAGACTTGTATGGGAGCGATTCTTCCCATAGATGAATCCCGTGAGGTTTACTCACCACTACCCCCGTGTCGGCCAGCATGTAAACAGTGAAGAGGAGGCAGCGCTGATACGGCGCGCGCCTCCTCTTTAAACAGCTGATCGGCGGGGGTGCCAGGTGTCGGACCCCTGCCGATCTGATATTGATGACCTATCCTGAGGATAGGTCATCAATATATACAACTCGGAGAACCCCTTTAAGGCCCCATTCACACGACCGTATGTACATTTCCGCATCTTATCTGCATTTTTGCGGATCAGATGCGTAACCATATGGACCCATTCATTTTTCCATAGGAGAAAAAAATGCAGAATGCACACCGTGTGTATTCCGCATCCGTATATTACGGAAGTTCTCCCGCAAAAAAAAGGAAACATGTCCTATACTTGGCCGTAAAATCACGTCCGTAGCCCCATTAAAGTCAATGGGTCCGCAAAATTGCGGAACACTACGGAAGACTTTCCGTATGTCTTCCGTTCCGTTTTTATACGGATCACTGAATACATACGGTCGTGCGAATGGGGCCCAACTGCTGATAGAGCAAAATGCTTGGTTACTTAATTAAATTGACCCAGCTGTTTTGCTAAAATCAACCAAATGGCCTTGTGTAAGGCTACGTTCACATATGCAATGTGAACTCTGGCAGCCTGTTCCAACAGAGGAGTCCAGATTGCCAGAGTTCACCATCATCTGCATAAACTGAATGAACCTGGCTGTGTCCACCACCGGAAAATCCCCATTGACTACAACTTGATCTGATGGGGATCCAGATGGTTTCCGGCATAAATGCCAGCTTTCAGTGAGACTTTTTGCCCAGCCAACTGTGGTCCCCAATGCAGGGAACGGCCAGAATGTTTTTTGTGAATAGGCTGTGGACCCATTCATTTCAATGGATCAGCAAAAAAAATGTGGACAGCATACGGTCGTGTGCATGTAGTCTAAGTCTGGACAGATTTAGTTTAAAGCCTAATTTTATTCAAAATCTGAATCATAGCTGCTTTTATCCCCACGCCCTCATTTCATATGCTCAGGGAGTTCAGATATGGAAGAGCCCTCACATTGAAATGGCCAGCTTTACCTCCACACAAGGCCATCATTCATTACAAAACACAGCCTGTTAATCCCGATATCTTAAATGAGCAACAAATACCACACAGCCGTGTTCGCACTGTGATCTAATAACAGCGCATTGTGAAAGCCGAGATAGCGAGAACCGCAGGAGAAGACAACACGTAAAGTAAATATTTGATATGGGATTTGCTGAAACTCTCAGTTCTTTGTCATTTCGGCAGAAGTATTGCACAATCTGCACCTCCTTATGTGGAAGCCCTGGACAGGCCAGGTACTAACGGGTGTCTTCTAACTAGTTTCACTCAGGGTCATGTCCTCTTTTTTTGTTAACAAGAGATGGGGACAGGACAGTGAAAAACTAACATGGCCCCTGTGCCAGGATCTTATACAAGGAAGAGCAATTGATTTTAAAGGGCATCTGCCAGCAATGTGTACCTATGACACTGGCTGATCTGTTACATGTGTACTTGCAGCTGAAGACATCTGTGTTGGTCCCATGTTCATATGTGTCCACATGCTGAGAAAAATGCTGTTTACTATATGCAAATGAGCCTCTAGAGCAATGGAGGCGTTGCCATTACACCTAGAGCTCTGCTCTCTCTGCATCTGTCAGCATTTTTTTCAGTAATATTATGTTGCTTGTTGTTTTTTGCAATATCCAGATGCTAGTGTGAGATGGGGAAACAGCACTCATTTATGAATATTGTATTCGTGTAAATGAAGTTAAATTTATTTGGGACCGACAGTCTGTTGTTTGGCCAAATATGCCACTGTTTCCTAAGTATAGCTAAAAAGGACTGCATTTCTAGATTCATCTGATGTTGAAAACTCTCAGGGGTGGAGTTACATGCCTGGAAAGGAAATGAAGGATCCTCCATCTAAAGGTGAGCTTGAAGAGGCATCCAGGAGGCTTTGCGTGAGGAGAACCCTCAACATCCAGCAGTGATAGCATCCTCCATGACCAGAGCTGCAGCCAAGTGTAGCTGATCGTGGTCTATGACCCTTGATCTTGTCCAGAGGAAAGGGAACTGCTGCCAGGAACGCAGATCAGCGCTAAGGAGTAAAGCCACAGACACTGCTGTACCACACGCTGGTTGGAGAAAACCCTGTTCCATCCACAGTCACCAGTTTACACAAAGCAGACCTGGTCGATAGGACTAATCGTGCACACATCTTCATACAGTTTTTGAGCCTAGGATCCCAGAGACGGGAGACCAGGTCTGTAGTTATAGTTTAGGTTGCTGTTTGTGCCAGGCCACAAGTGTTGTTAGCTGCTCTTAACAAGAACTTCATGTTTAAAGGGTTCTGAGTTATGAATAAAAAAATATTTCACTGTAAATCTGATGGTCAGCAATAATACATACAAGTTAAGCAAGTTTAGGCAAAAAAAAATTGTATTTCCTCATTCCCCTGGTTCTCTTCTGGCCCTTAGTAACCTGCAATAACAACAATCTCTGAGGTTTCCTAATGAATATTTGTGGGCATCAACAAAGCAGCCCCTCCCCTGATCTGCAAAGGGAGTGATGCCCTGAGTGAAATGTCTGACTGCTGGATACTCAGCAGCATGTTGTATGTGTAGGGACTACAAGTCTCAGCTGTACAATGACACTGCTAATGCACACAAGATCTTCCCCAGTCTGTCAGCCTGTGTCTGGAGGATGAGGATTCTGTGTCTCTTCACTGCCGCAGCTGCTCAGCAAAGCCCCAGCCCTGAGTGTGTGATGCAGAAGGGGTTAAAGTTTCTGAAGAATCTAGTGGGAGGGAGACACAGGGCAGGACAGCAGCAGCTCAGCCAGTGCAGGGGACGTGGTCAGCACAGTGACGTCTGGTGCACAGACACAGACCTGCTCCCTCAGGCTTGTGTACGAGACATCATCAGAGCAGGGAGAGAAGCTGACATCACAGGTCATGTGACCCCCAGTGAAATCTGAGAAAGAGCCACTGCAGATGAAGAAGTGAATTGTAAGCCTCTTACATTTGATTAGTTAAAACATACAAAGAACCAAAAAAAAAACTTGGACAACCCCCTTCAAAGTGCAGTTCACACGGAGAGCTGAGAAGCTTCAAACAAATTCAAGCCAGGCTTGTGTAATCAGGAGAAACACTATAGAACCTGCTGTTTAAACCAGTTGTTGATGTGAGAGTTCAGAATGATTAGCTGATCATACTTTTGAATTTGAGGCTTTACATGTTTCACTAACATATATTCACATATGAGCATTGTGGTATTCTCACTGCAAAAAACAAACAAAAAAAAACTGTGGTAAAGCTGCCAGCAAAGGCAATGTGTGGAACTGTAATTTTACAATGAGGTAGATCTTTCATACAGCCAGGGATGTAGCTACGAGGGGTGCAGAGGTAGAAGTCGCACGCGGTTCCTTGTACCGCAGCATGTCTGCTGCCATGAGAAGACACCAGCATTATAAATGACCCATTGGGCCCAGAGCTTCAAATGACTCCTGTGCATACAGCTGTACATCCGTCATATATACATCATTACACCCTTTCTTCCCTGCTGGCAGATCTCCCAGTATCACAGAAGAAACCTGTAGAAGTCTTCCTAATTCCTGCTCTCTGCATGAGAAGAGTGTATTGAAAGCACAAGTTCAGTTTTGCCAATGATTCTTGGAACGTTCTTTAACCCCTTAACAACCCTAGTATTGACTGGACACTTTTCAGTGATTTGTGGACATGAGTTGGGCCATAGGATCCTTTTCAACATCAAAGGATCACTTCGGTTAGAAAGAGTATTTTCCTTAATGGGGTATTCCATGTAGGATATGCACCCATTGTCTGATAGGTGCGGGTCCCATTTCTGGGACCCATAGCTTCATCGAGAACGCACCCCGAAGATTGTGGAAGCGCGGTGTGCTCCCATTCAATCCTATGGGGGAGAGGACTTAGCGTGTCTGGACCCTGGAAAACCCAGGGGTCCTCCTGGCACCGCCTTCCCCGCTCCGTTCTCAGTGTAAGGGCCCTTTCACACGACTGCGGCCGGTGCCCGACGTGCACACGATCGATGCTGCTCCGGGGACATACGGCACGCTCACGGATTGTATGTCTCGGAGGCATACGGCACGCTCACGGATTGTATGTCTCGGAGGGCATACGGTCGTGTGAAAGGGCCCTAAGTGTGGGTCCCAGAGGTGGAACCCGCAGTATCAGACAATGGGGACATATATTAGCGATATGCCCCCATTCTTGAGATGGGAATACCCCTTTAACTCAATAATTATAGAAAACCATTTTTTCAAGATTATTAGCCATTTTCTTTTTCATTTCAGCATACTCTCCCACTGAAAATTAAATACAAAGGGGGTCATTTATGAAGACTGACGTCTTAGAGGCCAGTCTTAATAACCCTTATAGCTGGTGGTGGATCTGCCGAAGTTATGTAAAGGCATCAGCTTCTACATTACTTCAACATATCCAGTGCTGGTCTGGATAGTAAATGACGCCAAAAATGTTGTCCTTCTGAAAGCAGTCAACACAGAGAGATTACAGTCTTATATATATAGGTAAGGCTACTTTCACACTAGCGTTTTCTTTTCCGTATTAAGTTCTGTCATAGGGGCTCAATACCGGAAAAAAACGTTTCCGTTTTGTCCCATTCATTGTCAATGGGACAAAACTGAACTGAACGGGAATGCTCCTAAAGCATTCCGTTCCGTCTCCAGAATGGAGAGCAACCGCAACATGCTGCGTTTGCTCTCCATCCTGGGCATCCGCACCAAGACGGATCCGTCATGACCCCAATGCAAGTCAATGGGGATGGATCCATCAGTGTGACAACAATAGTAAACGGATCGTCCTCCATTGACTTTCAATGGAGTTCATGACGGACCCGTCCACAGCACACCACACATGCAGACACATACACACAGACATACACACAGACATACTTACATGCTCCCAGCAGCTCCGCACATCACATGAGGAGGAGACTGCGCGCACATAGGAAGATTCTCCCTCCAGCAGAGGCGCTGTGGGAATCTTCCTATGTGCGCGCCGTCCTCCTCCTCCGGAGCTGCTGTGGAGCATGTAAGTATGTCTGTGTGTGTGTGTATGTGACACGTGTGGGGCCGGAGCGCTGCTGCGGCTCCCATGTGTACTTGCGGCACACGGATCTGCGGCACCCTTCACCCACCGGATCTGTGCTGGCCTCTAATGTGAAAGTGGCCTAACATAGTTTACTGCTGCTGTGAGGAAAAGATGGTATCTGCTAGTATAAGGTAGATTAGAATTAGGATAACAGTATCACAGCTCCATTTTCTCTTGATAGGCCCAGATAAAGATGTCCACAGACGAGCTGGCTAAGGCTACTTTCACACTAGCGTTTTTAAATTCCGGTATTGAGTTCCGTCATAGGGGCTCAATACCGGAAAAAAACGCTTCAGTTTGTCCCATTCATTGTCAATGGGGACAAAACTGAAACTTGAAGACAACGGAATGCTCCTGAAAGCATTCCGTTCCGGTCTTCAGACCGGAGAACAAACCGCAGCATGCTGCGGTTTTCTCTCCGTCCAGGCATTCGCACCAAGACGGATCTGGAATGACCCCCAATGCAAGTCAATGGGACGGATCCGTTTGGTGTGACACACCAGTAATCCGGTTCTGTCCTCCATTGACTGCAATGGGGGGTCATTCCGGATCCGGCTACACAGAAATACATACAGACATACATACACATACACATACATACTCACATACTCCAGGCAGGGACGCCGGTAGCATGTCTTCACGCGCCTCCTGCCGCACAAGCTATGACGTTTCCCCACTGTGCCCAGCAGAGGGCGCTGTGGGGAATCGTCATCACTGCACGCAGGAGGCTCGTGAAGACGTGCTGCCGGCGTCCCTGGCTGGAGTATGTAAGTATGTATGTGTATGTATTTCTGTCCCAATGTCTGTGTCAACATGAGTGGGGCCGGAGCGCTGCTCCGGCTCCACACATGTATCAGCGGCAGCACGGATCCGTTGGCACCGTTGCCGCTAGTGTGAAAGAGGCCTAAGAAAGTGAAACAAAGCTGTATATCGTGCTAAAAGTCCAAACAAGGGAGGAAGATAACACAGATATAATCTGTCAACATAAGAAACAAATATGATGGAACTGTCGCTTTAAAACCCTTGAGAATCTCTTTAAAGGGGTCGTCCAGTTTCAGCATAGGCCATCACTATCTGATTGGTAGGGGTGTGACTAATTAAAAAATTAAAACCATGAAACCATATCAATATAGACCAAGATTGAACCAACCATATAAACCAAGATCCACTCAGCATCAGCTGAGCAATACAGCCTCACTAATAAAGCACCGCGACAAGGAAAATTAGAATTAAAGGGGTATTCCCATCTTAGACAATGGGGGCATATCGCTAGGATATGCCCCCATTGTCTGATAGGTGCGGGTCCCACCGCTGGGACCCGCACCTATATCGAGAACGGAGCGGGGAGCGATGTCCCTGGAGGACCCCGGGGTCCGGCCACCACCAGGCACAGCTCCCCACTGCTCTGGACGCCGCCCGGAGCAGCTGAGCAGCCGCGCATTCCGCTTCTATTCATTTCTATGTAGCCGACGGAAATAGCCGAGCCAGTGCTCAGCTATATTTGGCAGCCCCATAGAAATGAATAGAGGGCGGCTGCGCATGCGCAGTGTGCAGTGCGCCCTCCTTCACTTTTGGGGCTCTGTTCTCGATGTAGGTGCGGGTCCCAGTGGTGAGACCTGTACCTGTAAGGCAATGGGGGCATATCCTAGCGATATGCCCCCATTGTCTAAGATGGGAATAACCCTTTAAGGGAGGGAGAAGCCGCTCAAATCTTCTTCAACTGGCCGTGAAGTAGCGGCGAACCTGAAAATATAAAGAGAGAAAAATTCCCGCCGTGGGAGCAAGAGCAAATCACAACACTGGAAATCTCCCTCAGCAACGGGTGGCAACCAATCAGTAGCAGTGCTTGATTGCCGTATAACTTCTCAAGGAGGCGACCAGAAACCAGCATAACTGCGATTAAACAGCATCTTTACTTCACTGAGGTAATTCTGTAAAATAAAAAGGTGGGAAAGACAGGACGGCAGAGAAAAGGGGGGGGGGAACACATATGCCCTAACCAACATTAAAAATGGTGTAATTGCCCCCATGTGTCCCCCAAGACCCCAGGGGCCCTGAACATTCACTTCCTGAGAGCAGCAATGGAGAAGCAGCTTTGCCCACTACACAATACACAAAATGCCAAAAATTCATGTCCTTTACATGCTTTTTGTAGTCAATATTTTATTTCTATAGAAAAGTCTGTGGGAAAGCGTCTGAAACAAAAAATCCAGCGCATGGTGCAATTTGATAAAAGTCAAGGGTACAAAAAATGGAACAGGGAAACTGTCTTAAAATATCACTACAAGAACATGCAGTATTTGTTGGGTCTTTTTAATGTATTTTTTTGAGGAAAAAAAATGCTGCAGAACGAGCATCTGACACCATAGGGTGAGCACAGCCTTCCCTTCAATCCCAAGGGGTGCCGGGTGTCAGACCCCCACCAATCTGATATTAATGACCTATCCTGAGAACAGGTCATCAGTATTAAAATTCCGGAAAACCCCTTTGCGCCCAGCGCCGTAAAAAAAGTATGGCGCTGGGCGCGTGTTTAAAAGATTGCGCCCACTCCTGAGCAGAGTGGGCGCCATGGCCACGGGTGAACTGCTGAATTATACAGCAGTCACCCGCAGCTGATGTCCGCGACTGGCAGTAATACCGATCGCGGACATGTAACCCCTCGGATGCCGTGGTCAATCTTACCACGGCACCTGAGCGCGGCAAACACTGGAAGCGCGCGCTTCCAGTGTTGCTCCAGCTCCCCCTGTATCGACTCGGAGGAGCTGGAGCGTGCCTGCAGCAGCCCCTGTCATAGTGTATGACAGGAGGCTGCTGCATAGGCTTTCCTATGGATCCCTTCTGTGTAATTGTGCTAATGCATCGGAGTCTATGATATAAGCAATCAAATGATTGCTTCTTATAGTTCCCTATGGAAACTATAAAAAAGTGTAAAAAAAAAATGAAATAAAGTTTTTAAAAAAATTTCAAAAACGTAAAAGTCAAATCACCCCCCTTTCCCAAAAATAAAAATATAAAAAAAAAAAATACACATCATGGGTATCGCCATGTACGAAAACGGCCATATTATAAAAATTTCTTTCCCATACAGAAAACAGCGAAACAGAAAAAAGCGTCAAAATGGCTGATTCGACATTTTTTGTTGTTTTTTTTTCTAAAAAAAAAAATTTAATAAAAAGCGATCAAAAAGTCATACACACCCCAGAATGGTATCAATGAAAAGTTCAGATCGCCCCGCAAAAAATGAGCCCCCATACAGCTCCATACACATAAATACCAAAAAGTTATAGGGGTCAAAATATGGGACAAAAAAAAATTCCAACTTTATAATTATTTATCACTATCAAAACGCAAGAAAAACTATACATATTACATATCGCCGGATTCGTACTGACCTGTAGAATGAAAGTAACTGGTCAGTCAGTTTAATGAACATCGAACGCCGTAAATAAAAAACCCGTAAAACTGTGGCGGAATTGCGTTTTTTGCAATTTCACCCAATTTGGATTTTTTTTCCTGCTTGCCACTACATCATATGTAATATTAAATGGTGGCGTTGGAAAGTACAACTTGTCCCGCAAAAAACAAGCCCTCATACAGCTATGTGAACAGAAAAAAAAAAGAAGTTATGGCTGTGTGAAGGCAGGGAGCGTAAAACGAAAACGGGAAAAAAAAAACTCTCCGAGGCTGAAAGGGTTAATGGTACATTATAGAGTGTGGGGACACATAAGTGGGCATTGCACTGTGGGGAACACAAGGGGGCGCTTTACTGTGAAGAAACACATAAAGGGGCACTGCACTGTGTGGAGAACACAAGGGGGCACTATACTGTGAAGAGGCACATAAGGGGGCACTATACTGTGAAGAGGCACATAAGGGGGCACTGCACTGTGTGGGGAACACAAAGGGGGCACTATACTGTGAAGAGGTACATATAGGGGCACTGCACTGTGTGTGGGGATCACAAGGGGCACTACTATACTGTATACATATAGGGGCACTATACTGTGAAGAGGTACATATAGGGGCCACTGCACTGTGTTGGGGCTGAGCATCATGTAAAAAATGTGTACAACACAGTATAAAATAATATGTATTTTACATCATTTAAAATATTACTCTGTATAAACTACATCTTTTTTTTTTACCATGCCAGTATTATTTTTTTTACTGGAAAAGATAGCACCCCCTACTGGCAAAAAGTCGCAGCATTTAGCAAAAAGTAGCGCAGCTGAGCCTACCAGCACACACCCAGTACAGGGATCAGCTACCTCCAGCAGTTGTTAAACTACAACTCCCAGCATGCTCCATTCACTTCTTTGGGAGTTATGAGAACAGCTAAGCAAGTGAGCATGTTGGGAGTCGTAGTTTCACAAGTGGAGTGCCTAAGGGTGCTGAACCTGATCTAGTGCAAAAACATCCCCTACATATGGCACTTCCCGCAGTACAGAAGCTGCCGCCTCCTCTATGATTACAGCTAACCCCCTGTCACTGCCTCCCTTCATTTCCGGTTCTGTATCCGAGTCACATGTGGAGGAAGAGGAGGACGCAGTCCCATAGCCAGAGAGCATCCGCGCATTCCGCTATCTACATCAGTCTGTAGAGGGCGCTGCAGGGATAGGTGAACATGCCTGTGTATTAAGGAAGGAGGATCGGCCTGCAGAGGGCGCTGCGGTGGTGACAGGTGCGTATTGAACGTGGCCCTCAGTTTGCCTGCGGACAGCGCGGAGCCGGCTCAGGTGTATGGTGTGTACAGTGGTGTGTGGAGAGCTGCGGTATCCACACTGTACACCATATGTGCTCATGTACTGACTGTGTAGTATCGGGGAGGTCTCAGTGCTAATGGTAACACATGCAGTGACAGCCATAGACCAGCACGTCATGCCTTGTAGGTCCAATACATATGGAGGGACAGGTGACAGATTACTGTTTAGGTGGCACATTATTATTTATTAGTAAAATGCTCCTCCTGGCACCAGTGTGTAATGTAGTAGCCACTTGTCCTATGTATTTCACTGATCTTCGTAAAGTGATATCACATTATAAAACCGGAATTACAACAATAAACAAAAACACAGTAAGGGCTCATGCACACGATGTACTGGAAACACATAGGGTCATTTATTAAGACTGGTGATTTATATGCCGATCGTAATACCCCAGTGTTGGTGATGGATGAGCTAAATTTATGTAGTGGTGCAGGCTTCTACGTCACTTTGGCAGTTGGGGCCATGCTTTAAACTACGCCAACCACCCTTGCTGGTGTAGTTTAAGACTATTTTCCACACCATAAACTGGTGTGGTAAATGAGATGGAACGGTCGGCCAGCCCATGCCACGCCTGCTTTATTCCAACATCTCTGAAGAGTAGCGTGAGAAGGGAAAAGTCACACAGATTCGGCCGCAAATCCCCTTTGCAACCAAATCTGCAATAAAAAGTACGCCAAAAAGTGATGTACTTCCAATAACAAATGACCTCCACAGTCCGTGTGTTGGACGGATCTCTCGGGCCGACCACAGCTCGCCCGACCTGACTGTATCATAGTGTTTTATGGGTACCGACAGTTCCTACGTAACCGGAGGGCTAATACATACCTTCCAACTTCTGAAAAGCAAAATGAGGGACGTTTATTAAGCCATTTACTCCATATGTGCACCATACTTTGCGACTTTTAAGGCTTCTCTCCATTTTACCATAGCAAATTTTTTCATACTAGACCACGTCTCTGACTTCGCCCAAAAACTATACACGCCCTATATCCCACCCAGTGCCCTTAATGCCCCCAAATACTAATTATTCACCCTTTATGCCACTACACAGTAGTTTTGCCCACATTGTGTCCTGTTTACAGTAGTTATGCCCAGATGTGCCCCCTTCACAGGAAGCAAAAAAAAAAAAAAAAAAAAAAACCAGTAAATTCTCAACCTAGTTCTTCCGATGATCTGCGCTCCCCAGCAGCATGCAGGATACGGTCACTTTGCACTTGCTGGGCTGTGTAGGAGAAGCAGAGGCTGATTCCCGGCCTGCAGCTGAGCTGAATGGTGGAGTGGGGAGTGGGGAGTGAACGGCTCCCTGCTTTATCATTACACAATCTGCTGACACCACGTCCTGTGGATGCAGGACAGCTAAGAGCAAGGCATACCTCAACCATTCTATTGAGTATTAGGGCTCATGTACGGGCAACATCCATGCAGCAGCCGGGACGGATCGAGACCCATATAACTAGAAATAGAAAATATTCTATTTTTTTGTGGTGCAGAGGCACAGAGAGAAACACCACGGAAGCACTCCGTAGTGAATGGGTTTGCGGGCCGCAATATGGCCACGGCCGTGTGCATGAGCCCTTAGTCTGTAAGTTCTCTGCTTGCATGGCTGTGGGGGAGCTGTCCTGCAGAGGATTCTTGTACAGCTCTCACACTGAGAAATGCTGGGATAGCTCAGTGCTGTGGGCTGTCATCCAGCGAAACACAGAAGCTGGTACTGCGTGGTCAATGTAGGGAATCTCTACATTCCAAAGTAAAATTCCAAAGCTTTATTCACCTACCTTCTGCAATGGCACGGGGGCACATTTACTAAGACCGGCTTTTTATGCAAGCAGCGTTTTTTTTTTTGTTTGTTAGTTTTTTTGTGTGCGGCATGGGAAACTGAAGATGCCAGATCAGGCACTGAAACCATTGTAAAGTCAATGGCCACTGGATCTGAAACGGGGAAAAAAAATGGATCCGGCTTGTTCAGTTTCCCATTCCACACACAAAATTGCTGCTTGCAGTTGTCTTCTGTCCGACATGGGAATGCAGCAAACTGGAACGGAGTGCATTCTGGTGCACTCCGTTCTGGTTTGTTCAGTTTTGTCCCAATTGACAATGAATGGGACAAACCTGAAGCGTTTCCTACGGTTTTGAGATCCTGTGCTGGATCTCAAAACCGGAAAGGAAAACGCAGATATGAAAGTAGAGTAAGCGGTGTATAGTACATGATTCTGAGCCCGGTTATGTAGTTTTTATTTTCATACTTACAATATGATGCTGTGTTCCCCCTAACAACCTGTAAAATGCATTGAGAGGACTCCACCTTGAGACCTCTCCCATTATGCGGGAGTAGGCGTGTGCGCATTCGCACGGGAGTCCTCTCCATTAGGCGTGTGCGCACGGGAGTCCTCTCCATCCATTAGGCGTGTGCGCACGGGAGTCCTCTCCATTAGGCGTGTGCGCACGGGAGTCCTCTCCATTAGGCGTGTGCGCACGGGAGTCCTCTCCATTAGGCGTGTGCGCACGGGAGTCCTCTCCATTAGGCGTGTGCGCACCGGGAGTCCTCTCCATTAGGCGTGTGCGCACGGGAGTCCTCTCCATTATGTCTTGGCCACCGTGCATTATGTGCGCACGGGAGTCCTCTCCATTATGTCTGTGCGCCGCACGGGAGTCCTCTCCATTATGTCTGTGCCCGCACGGGAGTCCTCTCCATTATGTCTGTGCCCGCACGGGAGTCCTCTCCATTATGTCTGTGCCCGCACGGGAGTCCTCCTTATGTCTGTCGCACGGGAGTCCTCTCCATTATGTCTGTGCCCGCACGGGAGTCCTCTCCATTATGTCTGTGCCCGCACGGGAGTCCTCTCCATTATGTCTGTGCCCGCACGGAGTCCTCTCCATTATGTCTGTCCTCTCCATTATGTCTGTGCCCGCACGGGAGTCCTCTCCATTATGTCTGTGCCCGCACGGGAGTCCTCCTGTCCTCTCCATTATGTCTGTGCCCGCACGGGAGTCCTCTCCATTATGTCTGTGCCCGCACGGGAGTCCTCTCCATTATGTCTGTGCCCCGCACGGGGAGTCCTCTCCATTATGTCTGTGCCCGCACGGGAGTCCTCTCCATTATGTTCTGTGCCGCTCGGGAGTCCTCTCCATTATGTCTGTGCCGCTCGGAGAGTCCTCTCCATTATGTCTGTGCCCGCACGGGAGTCCTCTCCATTATGTCTGTGCGCGCTCGGGAGTCCTCTCCATTATGTCTGTGCCCGCACGGAGTCCTCTTATGTCTGCGGGAGTCCTCTCCATTATGTCTGCGCACGGGAGTCCTCTCCATTATGTCTGTGTCCTCTCCGCGCTCGGGAGTCCTCCATTATGTCTGTCGCGCAGCTGTCCTCTCAATGCATTTTACTGCTGGTTTGTTGGAGCAGAGCATCTATATACTGCTTACTCTAGTTTGGGGGGCGTTTTGGAGCTGACGGATTCATTTTAACTTCCGCTAGTTAGTTTACGCTGCAGACTTTTGCAGATTTCTGCAGCATGTGGATGAAATTTCTTATAAATCTCATGTGCTTTGCTGATGCTGCACAATGCTGTCGCACACAAGTCTGTGGTATGAAATCTGCAGTAGATTGATAGATTTCCAATGAAAGGCGTGTGTTGTAACTTTAGTGTTTTTTCTCTTTGTGATGGGATTATTATTCTTTCTGTTTGCACACCTCCTTATCTCCATGGCTCCTTCTCCACAGTCTGACAGATCAGCTATAGAGAACAGTTTTGCAATAGTGTGAATGCCGGGAAATTCTGAGCTCCCCCTGCCAGGAAGAGATTTTTTTTTTTCTCCTTGATCCTTGCGTAAGGGTTTGCTGCTGTAATGATTAACGGGAGAATCTTTGAACTGTCTTTTTCGTAGGTTCACGGATCGTCTGCATGTTTTCTCATTTCACTTTTGTTGGGCAGACACCAGCCATTGCATGAGGATCCTGCATGAGGTCTCCAGACAAGGTAAGCAGGGTACATGGATAGAGGCAGTGGCTACAGGACAGGCTATACCTGCAGACATTGTCCTGATGCTTCCAGATAATCAGGTTTCTGCATATTACAGATTAGATTCTTTCTCATCCAGTTACATTGAAGGGGTTGCATCACTTCAGTGATTGGCATTTATCATGTACATAATACAAGGCACTTACTATTGTATTATGATATAATATTGCTTCCTTTGCTGACTGGATTCATTTTTTGTATCACATCATACACTGCTTGTTTCCATGGTTACAACCACCCTGCAATCCATCAGCGGTGGTCATGCTTGCACACTACAAAAAAAAAAAGCAACAGCCGAAGTTCACTCCCATAGTCCT
Organism: Rhinella marina; assembly: GCA_900303285.1. Classification (NCBI taxonomy): domain Eukaryota; kingdom Metazoa; phylum Chordata; class Amphibia; order Anura; family Bufonidae; genus Rhinella; species Rhinella marina. Next base: position 4,721 of record ONZH01015436.1, on the reverse strand, counting down.
GGCCACTAGAGAGGGCCGGCACTTTTTCCTATAGCATGCAAGCACGACCACTGCTGATGGATTGCAGGGTGGTCATAACCCCTGGACAAAAGCAGTGTATAATGTGATGGGAAAATGAATCAGTCAGCAAAGGAAGCAAAATGGACAATCACAATACATTAGTAAGTGCCTTATATTAACTTTCTCTACATGATAAATGCCACTTGCTGAAGTGACACAACCCCTTTAAGTGTTTTTTTTTTTTTTTTGCTTAATACGGACATTCACTTTTTGGTGAAGCGTGTCATATATTCTTAGATTAGGAAAAAATGCACATATAGCAATTCCCTAATATCGCTCACATTTATTAACATGCGCAGACTAGAAATTAGATAAGAACAAGAGCATTTATAAATCTCCCCAGGGAGGCCCTAAGGGCGGCCAGTTATTTGATCAGTTTTTTCCATCAGTTTTTGGGAGCCAAAACCAGGAGTGGAGGCTACACTGAGATAAGGTATCATAAAAACATTTGCTCCTGTTCTGTGTATTCGACCTGCACCTGGTTTTAGCTCACAATAATTGATCAAATAACTGATGTGTGAACAAGGCCTTAAAGGGGTATTCCCATCTCACAAATGTAGTTTGTATAGTTAGATATAGCCATACCAATATTATTACTAATAGAATGTATTTATATAAAATGTACCGTTTAGAAGATTTGCCTATTTGTATATCCATTGTCCCACACACATCAGTCAGGCCGTTGACCCTAGTTACGACCACCGCGGCCATGTAGTAGTGTGGTGGCCGGCTTGCTCCTGTTCAAACCCGCTCTGAGGTAACTGCTGTATTGTGAACGCACATTGCATGACCATGCGGAGACACATCTTAGGGTTGTAGTATTTTTGTCTGCGCTTCCAAAATGCAGAGAAACTGATCCTGTTCCAAGATCAATTCATCTCTATGGAGCAGGATCCGTTTATAAAGTCTGCGTTTTGGACTGGTAGCGTCCAAAAACGCAGATGTGAAAGGACCCTAAGATGTGTCTCCGCATGCTCATGCAATGTGTGTTCACAATACAGCAAGTTACCTCAGAGCGGGTTTGAAAAGGAGCAAGCCGTCCACCACTACTACATGGCCGCGGTGGTCGTAACTAGGGGCAACAGCCTGACTGATGTGTGTGGGACAATGCCTATACAAATGGGAAAATCTTCTCGGTACATTTTATATAAATACATTCTATTAGTAATAATTTTGGTATGGCTATATCTAACTATACAAACTACATTTGTGAGATGGGAACACTCCTTTAAGGTACCTGTTTTGGGACTGAAACTTGTCACTTTATCGGCTTTGCATTATGCACAGACGGTCCTAATACAGCCGCAAGTGTAATATTTATATTAGACCCAAGACACAGACCCCGTAGAGTACCTTGGTGACTTCCCATTCAAGAATTAATTTCTCCATCACATTATGCACGGCCACCTCTGGAATGGGAGCTGCTGCACGCATGCCTATGCGCGTTCCCGGTCACTGCTTTTTCCTGTAGTGTAAAGCACGACCACCGGTGCTGGATTGCAGGGTGGTCGTAACCCCTGGAATTGAGCAGTGTATAATGAGATGGACAAATGAATCCAGTCAGCAAAGGAAGTAATAAGGACAATCACAATACATTAGTAAGTGCCTTGTATTAACGTTCTCAACATAATAAATGCCATGTGCTGAAGTGAGGCAATCCCTACATATAATGTTACTATCCAGATTTACAAACCAGATAGAAATCTTTAAGAATCGGCAGAGTAGTGAGGAATTTCAACATCCTTACCTATGCCCTGCAGGCACCATTTCTGACAACCTGTTTGGTCGGTGATGCTCTGTTGATGATCATAGTGACCTCTATAACTGGCCCGGTGACAGAACAGAGGCTGCTATAAATGCTGCTGCCAGCGCCGTAAAAGATTGTTGGGTTATTATCAGATATAGAGATATTCACTATACTGTTCTTATATCATGAAAAATGTTCAGATTAGACTTGTATTGATTGATGATTTTTCATTCCTTTCAGACAATAAATGCCCGTCATGATGCCGCTGAGAGCCTTGTACTGCTTCCTCCTCCTTGGCGCTGTTGCAGTCTTCTGTAGAGAAAACAAAGGTCATGTCTCCGTTGTCCTCCTTGGGGCTACCGGCGACTTGGCCAAGAAATACTTATGGCAGGGTCTGTTCCATCTGTATCTGAATGAGGTGGATAGTGGCCATAGCTTTAGCTTTCATGGAGCGGCTCTGACTCCTCCAGAAAAGGCTGAGCCATTACTATTCAATGCACTGAAGTCTCTGAGCTGTCCCGCAGACATTAACCCAGATAGATGTGCCCTTGTCAAAGACCAGTTTTTTGAAACTGACCCGTTACAGGCAGCTGAAGACTGCTGAAAATTTTACTGCATTGCACCAGGACATATTGACTTCCCTGGCAGAAGAGGGACTTTCATGAGGCCGGCAGGTTATTCTACTTGTCAGTACCGCCCTTTTGCATACGCGCTGATATTGCACAGCACAGAACATCAATGGCAGCTGCCGGCCGCCTCCTGGAGCATGGCTGGCTGCGCGTGGTGCTGGAGAAACCTTTCGGTCACGACTATGACTCTGCACAGAAGCTGGCCAGTGTTATGCAGACATTCTTCCAAGAAGAAGAGATCTACAGGGTTGACCATTACCTAGGAAAACAGGTGAGATACTGCCAAGCTCTTCCTATCACTTCTCTTAATATCAGGTGTTGCAGTGTAAACAGGTCTTTAGACATGAGCTGTTTTTATCAAAAATCACAGAAAGATACAAAACATCCTGCACGATATGATAACTGAATATGCAGATGTACATGGCAACATTTATCAGGAAAAAAATAATACACTAACACAATAGATGCAAGCATTATATATGGACTTAGCCCTTATTTTTTACTCTAATCCCTGTATTACACAGGCGACTGAGCAAGCCATTGTCAGGAACGAAGCATTCCCTCCCACCAATCGCTCGCTAGCTAGCGGAGGAGACCGCTGCATGTAATAGCAGCGATCTCCTCTGCAGCAGGAAGAGTGATCGCTATGTCATCGCCCATCCCCCTACTGTTTAGTGGTTTGCTGGCAGCAGATCGTTATTAGACAACACGATCTGCCGGCGGCGAGCACTGATTTTTAACCGTTTGCTCGTTCATCAGGCAATCGGCAGCAGTATTACACTGTAAGATGATCGCGAACGAGCATTCATGCAAACGCTTATTAGCGATTATTGGCCGAAAAATCAGCCAGTGTAATACAGCCTTAAAGGGCTTGTCCGGGTTCTGAGCTGAACCTGGACATACCCATATTTTCACCCAGGTTGATGGGTTGATTTCATGCTCCAAAGCTCTCCTTTGCCCTGCACTGTATCGTGCTGGCCAAAGGCATTTTGAGCAATTCCGGTGACGAACCGGGCTCTGCCAGCTGGAGGCTTCTGCCCAGCAGTGAGCCCAGTGATGTCACCGGCACTGATGGGCGGCTCTTAGCGCTGCCCTTGCCTGTAAAACGGCTAGGGTAGGGCAGTGCTAAAGCCGGCCCATCAGAACCGGTGACGTCACCGAACACACTGCCAGACGGAAGCCTCCACCCGGCAGTCTGTTATTGTAATTAAAAAATGCCCTTGGATGAAATGCTCAGATGCTAACATCAATGGGGCTGTCTGGGTGAAATTCTGGGTATGTCTGGGTTCAGCTCTGAAGCCGGACAACCCCTTTAAGGCCTATTGACCCCTCCTGTAAACGGCTATCTCTTACCAGATATGTGGATCATAGGAAAAGGCCTTGTCTGCATCTCTGCCTGTGTGTAGTTAGGATTCGCCTGCATATACAACAACTGCTATATTGTTTCCTTATATCCACAGTCGAGTCATGTTATTCCTGCTTTCAACATTGGCAGCATTTAGCTCATGAAGGAAAGTCATATGTGGTGAGCTGGCTTGGTGGGTATATGGTAGGCTGTCTGCGCACATATCCCTCATCGCCTCTTAAGGGGTTATCCAAACTATAAACATGCCCCACAATGCCCGTGCCCCTCATGTAGGTTATACTTGACACCCGCGTTTCTCCTGTTCCTTGCACGGCTTCTGCTGCATCTCCCCGTCAACTGGATCAAAACATCCGTCGGTGAGGGGAGCAGCCAATAGCAGGCCACAACAGGGACGAGCCTCCCTCGCATCGCCGGTGACCCCACGGCATGTTTTACAGTTTGGATAACCGCTTTAAGAAAAAGGAGGTGATTTATCACATTTTCAGGCTGGCAGTATTTCTACAACTGTGCAGTTTGGGATCTGTTCACATGCTGCTGTGGTGAAAGTGTATTGTAATTGGACAAATGGCATCATTGTGAATAAACAACGTGGAAACTGGACGGCAGCACATGCCATTGATGTGAGGTGTGAACGTTGGCTAGAAGGGTGTGCGAGGGTGGACGTACATGGTACAGTGGAGCTACTGCATATGGGGCTCTGAGGCAGACAGATGGTAGCTGTACCTCTGCTAATCAAGTTGCATCAGCAGAAAAGGCTTCAACTTTCGTGGCAGTGTCCCTGCAACCACTGTTGTAGGAACCCAAGCTGGTGGTGGCAGTGTTACACAGGCATAGCCCATACAGTGCCCATCCCAGGAACACCTCCCAGATATTGTCTTAGCCAATCAGCACAGTCCGTAGATACAGTTGTAGAGGTCAG
>ONZH01015435.1:0-38117 GCA_900303285.1 Rhinella marina | reverse complement strand
TTTGCTGGTGACACTGTTGGGGATTTATTCAAAATTGAAGGCATACTGAACCAGCATGGCTACCACAGCATCTTGCAGCGGCATCCTATTCCATCCGGTTTGCGTTTAGTTGGACCATCATTTATTTATCAACAGGACAATGACCCCAAACACACCTCCAGGCTGTGTAAGGGCTATTTGACCAAGAAGGAGAGCTACGCCAGATGACCTGGCCTCCACGGTCACCAGACCTGAACCCAATCGAGATGGTTTGGGGTGACCTGGACCGCAGAGTGAAGGCAAAAGGGCCAACAAGTGCTAAGCATCTCTGGGAACTCCTTCAAGACTGTTGGAATACCATTTCAGGTGACTACCTCTTGAAGCTCATCAAGAGAATGCCAAGAGTGTGCAAAGCAGTAATCAAAGCAAAAGGTGGCTACTTTGAAGAACCTAGAATATAAGACATATTTTCAGTTGTTTCACACTTTTTTGCTAAGTATGTAATTCCACATGTGTTAATTCATAGTTTTGATGCCTTCAGTGTGAATCTACAATTTTCATAGTCATGAAAATACAGAAAACTCTTTGAATGAGAAGGTGTGTCCAAACTTTTGGTCTGTACTGTATATATATATATATATATATATATATATATATATATATTATATCTAACTTGTACATCTGGTGCCTTTATAACCATGGTGCTTGCTTGTATCTAGCTCTTTTGCCGGTTGAGCCTTATTTTGAGCTGTGTATCTTTTTGGGCATATCTCCTTATTATTATCGATTTTGTATCACTTGGCATTGTATGCATCTCCCTCATATAATTTTGTATCTTTATTTATGAATCATGTATTTGATTGGACTTTCCCGTATTAACCCCTGATAAACCTCAGATGAGGGGAAACGCGTCGGGTCTTGTAACCGGGTGTTCAGTGAGGGAGAGATAAGGGAAAGACAGGGCAGGTTTGAGACCAGGGAGCATCCACCTTTAGGATTCGTCCCTGGGTTGAGGGGTAGCGATAGGAACTACTGCAGGGACTGCTACCCTCCCCACCTCTGGTCTGATTATCACAACATATATACACCCTGTCGATCCCATGACCTTTGTATATTTACTTTTTTTTTTTGTATTTATGGTTTTTGATTTATGTATTGGTGAGAGGTGTAGGTGGCTCTAGCGTATAGTTTAAGCAACTGGACTATTTAATTTATTGCATAATAAAAGTTTTGATTGTCCAGCCTCTCTGTGAACCTGTGGATTTCTCTGAGTTGGATTTCGGCTCCCCAATTGGGATATTGTTTTCTCTATGATCATCAAACAAGGGATGTGATCCTCATCCAAGGAGAGGATGTTGTTGATCTGTGCCAGTTACATGCCCAAATGAAACACCTTCCTCTGGAGCACTCAGGTGACAGGATGCTCTACATCATTTTTAAGGCCCGAATACCGCTGTATAAAAGGTGAGGCCAGAACAATTAGAGGCGGTATTAGATTGTATGGCTGACAGTGCCTCCAGTTTCTGCACATTGTCTTCCATCTGTTCCCCTGCTGAAAGCGCAGAATTGGCACCAGCGGCCCATGGGCATCTGTCTTCCACCTCACCCCCTTGCACATCAGCCAAGCAGTCTGAGCCCCAAGTCCTGCAGCTGTCACTTATGCTTTTTGATAACTCTGCTGGTGGGGGTTCGATGGGCCATCCATCAAGCCCTGTTTCAGAAGTGTAAGAGATTGAGTGCACTGTTGCCCACTTATGTTTGAGGATGAGAACATGGGAGGACCACCGCAGCACGTCTCTGATGATGATGAAACAAAACTGCTGCCACTTTCTGGAGTGTGCAGACTGGCAAGGAGGACAGGGGTGAGGAGTGGGTGGAAGATGATATGGAGGATGATGAGGTCCTAGATCCCACATGGAAACAAGGTCGTCGGAATGACATGTGCAGTTTGGAGGAAGAGGTGGTGGTCATGCAGCACCAGCTGCACAGCAAACGAGGGAGCAGGGTGCAAAACCACTGTGACTGGCCCCTCGCCAGTATGCCTGCTACTGTCCACCACACTGAGGGACTGAGCAAACCAAAACCAGCTCAAAGGTGCTCCCTGGCATGGCAGTTCTTCAGGCATTGTGCTCGCGGCAAGACACGGGTGGTTTGTGAGCGTTACAGTCTGAAGCGAAGCATAAATGTTCTAAACCTGAGCATCACCTGCATGACTAGGCATCTAAATGCAAAGCACGAACTGAAGTGGAGTAGATACCTGAAAAACCATGAAAATCTGAGGCTTATCCTGCTCCATCTTCTGTTGTGGTCTCGACCTCTTCCTCACCAACTTGAGCAACAGGGCCACCTGGCTCTCTGCAAAGAGAGGATGTGACAGCACAACCACCAGCAGTGTCACTGAGCACCTCTCACAATATCATATGGAAGTGTTCATCTATCCATCCCCCAAACACTGGCGAGAAAGAGGAAGTCCCCCCCTACCCACCCACGAGCCCTGGCCCTGAATGCCAACACATCACCTCACACTGCGCAGAAGCTGTGGACGGGCATCGAAGAACAGACCGATGAGTGTTTGGTGCTGCTGAGCCTCAAGCCCAACCTGGTGGTGTGCGATAATGGGCAAAATCTAGGAGAAGCACTGGGCTTAGCTCGTTTGACGCACATCCCTTGCCTGGCGCATGTGCTGAATTTGGTGGTGCTGAGGTTCCTGAAAAATTGCCTTGAGATGTCAGAGCCACTGTAGAAAGTGTGGGCCATCTGTGCGTGCTTTTGGAGTTCTCACCCTGCTGCTGCTTGCCTGTCTGCATTGCAGTGTAACTTCTGCCCTCCTGTTCACCGCCTCTATATGCGACGTACCCACAATGTGGAACTCTACCTTGCACATACTGGAGAGACTGTGCGAGCAGCAGCAGGCGATAGTGGAGTTTCAGCTGCAGCACGCACGGGTGAGTCGCTCTGCGGAACAGCACCACTTCACCACCAACTAGTGGGCCTCCATGTGGGATGTGTGTGCCGTGTTGCTCCACCAACATGGCCAGCACCAACCACGCTATCGTGAGCGTTACTATCCCACTTCTATGCCTCCTTGAAAAAAAGCTTCAGGCGATGATGGATGAGGTGGTGGCATAGGAGGAAGAGATGGAGGAACAGGTGTCCACACATGTGGCCAGATACACAACAGTGGCCAGCCAGGGCACAGTTTTGGAGGATGATGGTGATTTTGAGGAGGAACCATGTTCACAGCAGGGTAGCACCGAAAGCAGCTCATGGGCATTAATGAAGCGTAGCTGGGGGGATACAGAAGACACAGGCAATACAGCTCCCACTGAGGATAGCTTGTCATTGCATCTGAGCCGCCTGGCAAACATGAGCAAGTACATGCTGCAGTGCCTGCGTGACGACCACCAAGTTGGCCTGATTGTTACCAGTGCTGATTACTGGGTGGCCACCCTGCTGGATGCTTCCGCTATGTGGAAAAATGTGATAAAAAATATGAATACAATTTGATATACTAGCAGCAAGCAGATGTTCACTGAAAAATTTAGAGAAAAATGATCCTAAATTCCTCGTGAAAATCCAGCAACTAATCTTTTGGATGCCTTACATAGTAACTTTTGTATTAATGTAGATTCAAAAAGTTCTGAAAATAAAGGCCACATTTCCAAGCATAATCCATTAATGACGTAATTAGAGATGAGCGAATCATCAAAAATTCGCTACGGTGAATAATCAATGAATTTATGACAAGATTCGTTCTTAATACGAATTTGTTTGGTCAAATTTGCGTTAAAAAATAATAATTGTTTTGCGAACATTCCTGCACAAATTAGGAGCATACAGTCTAAGCATTGTTAAAATTACGCTACTGAACTGAATGCGTAAGCATTATCGTACAAAGTGCATACGAATCCTTAGCGTACTATTGACTCGCAATTGCATCATACGCACGCACGAGGCTAGGCGACGGCGTACATTCCTCAGCAAAGGCAGACCATATGAGGTAGAAAAGTACTAGCTACTATCCGGCATAATTTCCTAAAAACACCATACAATAAGTGCATAATAGGACACATTGCAGTACCTGAAAAAGAATGCACACAGTGGGCTAAAGTGCTTGAACATTGCTGAACCTGTAAAAACATTATTGCTAAAATACTAAAAAGAAATAAATATGCAAACATTTTAGTGCAATCAATTTCGAGTCTCTCCTCATGGCTGCTTGGCATAAATCACTGAAACACAGTTCAAAATTCAATTGTAATCCACATGGTAATTTTGTAATCCAAACAGGTAACGTGTCATCCACATGGATAATATAAAATAGCAGCAAATAGAGAAGGGGGCTCCCAAATAACCTGAGAAGGGGGGAAAAAGGAAAATAGGCACGCTTAGGCGCAACTGGGAATTTTCTGCAGAATGGGGGGGGGGGAGAGAGGGGGAGTCCTGACAAGCCATGTCCATCAGGGTGAGAGTTAAACAGGGGGCAATACAAACTAGATAAACTAAGAGCAAGTGCCAACTAGCTCTCACCCGTCAGGTGCAGTTCATGTTGTGGCTCCCATAGGTCTAGAGGTGTCCTTTAAATCAGCCAGACTGACAGCCAGTACAATGGTTCCTCCGATGAGGAACCAGAAGTCCTCCTCGCTTGAACTGCTACTGAATGGCATCAGAGGACGCCCCTGCCTCTTGTAGGCTCTTGAGGAGCAGAAGGTTGGTGTGGTCATCTTGCAGCTTAAAGGGAATGCGCAGTCATGGGCCTTTTCTCTGCCGACCGGATCGCAGTCTCTCCGGTCAGTAGATGAATTTTTCAAGGCTTTAGGGATTATCTATGATGACCCGGATCGTATCTCCCTGGCTGAGACCCAGATACGTGACCTTTGTAAGGGTGAGCGGCCGGTTGAGATTTATTGCTCTGAGTTTCGGAGGTGGGCGACCAATACTGAATGGAACGATCCTGCTTTATGCAGCCAATTCTGTCCAGGTTTATCTAAAAGGCTGAAGGACGCTTTGGCCTTTCAGGAAACCCCTGTGTCTTTGAAAACCGCTATGTCTCTTGCTGTGCACATGGATAGGCGCCTGAGAGAGCGATTTAGGGGCCCCCGCTCTAAGGACGTACTATCACATAGTGTACTGTCTTCTTATGACTCTTTGGGTGAATATTCCCGTAGGTTGATGTCAGGGGACGAACCTATGCAATTAGGGGGAGCCACTCCTGTTTCCACTCGTAAACATTTTGGTAATAAAAAGGGTGTGTGTTTTTTCTGTGGTCAGAAAGGACACTATCAATGTATGTCCATGCTTTCAATCTCTAAAAGAGAGAAAAGAAAAGGGCGCGTTGAATTCTCATCTCACTCTGGGTGGGGTGGGTAGGGAGACTGAAAATGTGCATTTGTCTTCATCCTGTAGTACCCGTTTTCTCCTGACTGCCGAGGTGGCGCTAGAGTCAAAGGTTGTGAAAATTTTGGTGTTTATTGACAGTGGGGCAGGGGTGAACTTGATTGATGCTCAGTTTGTCCATATGCATGGATTGTCGCCGAGTTCTTTGGATAAGAGGATTTCTGTGTTTGCCATTGATTCTGCACCTCTATCTCAGAAGTGTTTGTCTCAGATGGTGCATGATATCAAATTAAGAGTGGGTGAATTTCATCAGGAGCTTATTTCATGTTTTGTGTTGGAAGGTCTTCCTGCTCCTGTGGTTCTTACCGTGGTTAAGCAAACATAATCCGTCCATTGACTGGCATACTAGACAAATTGTGGATTGGGGCGATTATTGTGTTGACAATTGCCTTAATACATCTTTTTCTGCTTTAACCACTAAGACTCTTCCTTCTTTTATATCGGATTTCTCTGATGTATTTTCTGAAGGTGGATGTCAGGATTTACCCCCTCACCGGGAATACGATCGTCCTATCAATCTTATCCCTGGAGCAAAATTGCCCAAATCTAGGCTGTATAACCTTTCTGGACCTGAGAGAACGGCCATGAAGGAATATATTGCTGAGAGTTTGGCTAAAGGACATATTAGGCCTTCCAAATCTCCTGTGGCAGCAGGGTTCTTTTTTGTTAAGAAAAAGGACGGAACCCTTAGGTCATGTCTGGATTTCCGTGAACTCAATAGGATTACTGTCCGTGATCCGTACCCCCTTCCTTTGATTCCTGACTTGTTTAACCAGATTGTGGATGCCAAGGTGTTCTCCAAGTTGGACTTAAGGGGGGCATATAATCTGGTCAGGATCAAGGAAGGGGATGAATGGAAGATGGCCTTTAACACTCCTGAGGGCCACTTTGAGAACCTGGTCATGCCTTTTGGGTTGACCAATGCTCCTGCTGTCTTCCAACATTTTGTTAATGACATTTTACATCATCTTGTGGGGAGGTTTGTAGTCGTGTATTTGGATGACATACTAATCTATTCTCCAGATATGGTGACACATCAGGATCACGTTAGACAGGTGTTGCAAATCTTAAGAGATAACAAGTTGTATGCAAAATTAGAGAAATGTGTTTTTGCTGTACATGAGGTGCAATTCTTAGGATACCTGCTTTCATCTTCAGGTTTTCGTATGGATCCTGAGAAAGTCTGTCCTGTTCTGAACTGGGACCGACCTGAAAATCTGAAGGCTCTTATGCGATTTTTGGGGTTCACCAACTATTACCGAAAATTTATTAAGAACTATTCGACAATAGTTAAACCCTTAACTGACATGACTAAGAAAGGGACGGATGTCTCAGTGTGGTCTGATGCAGAGTTGCAAGCCTTCTCCGCTGTGAAGGAGTGCTTTTCTTCTGCCCCTATATTAGTGCTGACAGATGTGTCACAACCTTTTATTGTGGAGGTTGACGCATCCGAGGTGGGGGTAGGAGCAGTTTTATCACAGGGCCCGTCACCTGGTAAATGGCGCCCATGTGCTTTTTTTTCGAAAAAACTCTGCGGCGGAGAGAAATTACGATGTGGGTAACAGAGAGTTACTGGCCAATAAGTTGGCTTTTGAGGAATGGTGTCATTGGTTGGAAGGGGCGATTCACCCAATCACGGTATTCACTGATCACAAAAATCGACCTGGAGTCGGCTAAACGACTTAATCCGAGGCAGGCCAGATGGTCTTTGTTCTCCACCAGATTCAATTTCATTGTCACATAACGTCCTGGGGTTAAGAATGTGAAGGTGGATGCCTTGTCACGTAGTTTTCCCCGAGGTGGTGATTTTGAAGATCCGAGCTCTATACTGTCTGAAGGAGTGGTGATATCCGCTCTTTACCCTGATCTTGAGGCTAAAGTGTTTGAGGCCCAGGGAGATGCACCGGAGTCTTGCCCTCCTGGGAAGTTGTTTGTTCCTTCTGATTTGTGTCATAAGGTGTTTGAGGAGCATCATTCTTCGGTGCTTGCGGGACACCCTGGGAGTAAATCCACTGTCGACCTCATCTCTCGTAGATTCTGGTGGCCAGGGCTGCGGAAATGTGTTGAGGACTATGTGTCAGCCTGTAGTGTCTGTGCACGCTCTAAGGTGACACATACTCAACCTTCTGGACCTCTACTTCCATTACCCATCCCGTCCAGACCATGGACTCACCTATCCATGGACTTCATCACTGATCTGCCTGAGTCGTCTGGTAAGACAGTTATTCTGGTGGTTGTAGATTGTTTTTGTAAAATGGCGCACTTTATTGCATTACCCGGACTCCCCAATGCTAAAACTCTTGCACAAGTGTTTGTTGACAACATTGTGAAACTTCATGGCATTCCCACTGACGTGGTCTCTGATTGTGGGACAGTTTGTGTCCAGATTCTGGAGGGCGTTCTGTACTCGGCTCGGGGTACAACTGTCTTTTTCCTCTGCCTTTCATCCCCAGACGAATGGACAGACTGAGCATACCAATCAGAGTCTGGAGACTTACTTGAGATGTTTTGTCTCTGAGAACCAGGAGGAGTGGTCCTCATTTTTGTCTCTGGCTGAGTTTGCCATAAATAATCGCAGACAGGACTCCATTGGTAAGTCATCATTGTCTTCTATATGGTGAAAAATTCAAAATAACTTGATAAATATGGGTAACAAGTACAAACGTGTGGCTGACAGGAAACGTATGAATGGTCCGGACCTAAGTGTGGGTGATTCTGTGTGGCTGGGGGGATAATGTCACGAGTGGGCTTGCGTCTGGTATCAAAAGTGACATAATTTGACATGTTTTCCCCTTGGTTTGGTTGCTGTTTACCACACCCCTTCCCCTCAGCTGTTGAGGCTGTGGTAATTATCTTAATCCTATTTACCCCTTCCTCTCCCAGTATTCCTTGCGGTTTATACTTTCTGCCTACTTTCTAGTGTGTGGTGTGGATCTCAGCTGAGATCCGGTTGCTGTGATATCTGCTTTAAGATAAGTGACATTTTCCCTTTTGTGGTTTTCCTTCTGGAGTCTTCTGTTCGTCCTTACTCTTGGAGGAACGGGTTGACTCTTTCCTGTGTCACTAGCTGCAGGGTTCTTTAGGGTGAATTTATTATTAGGTTCCTGTGTATGAACTCTCCTACAACTAAGGCTTGTTCATACTGGTAGTCAGTCAGGGCCTAGTTTCAGGGTTAACTGCAGGAGGTGACCATTTCCCTGGTTTTGGTCTTTTCCCTTCCCTCGTACGCTCGGTGTGGCTATTCCCTCCACACCAGAGCGTGACAGCAGTGCACGCTTCCTGTGCCTGATGGTTTCTCTGGCCAAATTTCTGGTGGTGATGCAGGTACCAGGGGCTTAGACAATAAAGTAACCCCGGTAGCAAAGGGGCCTTTCAGGGATGCCATGGGGGGTATATTCCACCTGATCCCCCACGTATAGGCTCTGACGGGCTTGGGGCAGGTACAGCCGTTTCACAGACCTGCGGCCCACAAAGTACTCCTTGTTGTCCTCGTCGTCTGCAAGGAAGCCACAGCTACGCTCCACTGAAAACCATAGGATGGTTCCCTTACGCCGTTTCAATGTAGGGTCTCCCGGCCTCGGATGGTCCAGTACATTCTTTTAGTCCCATAGTGTCTGGGCGTGGGCTGTCACTGATGCAGGCACAATGGGATTCTCCCGCATGGAAGGTATTGTTGTTCTCTTCCTGGGCGGTGAAGTGGACGCTAGAGCCGCCACACCAGTCGGCATGGCAAACATCGAGTCAGGGCCGGTGGGATTCTCTTGGCCAATTGTGACACTGTGATCTCCTCTGAACTGGACGGTGGGTCGAGGTACTCGCGACCAAACACCATCTCTCCCCACTTTGGTCGCAGTTTTTTCGCCATGCTGTGGTATCTTGTTCACCACTGGCTTGAACTGGAGAGGAGGGCGGAGTAATGAGGGAGGAGTAGTTCAAATAGTTCCTGGTGGGCCATGCTGGTTTTTCCCGCTTCTGAGGGGGGTGTATCTTCACTTTCCCGCTCTTGAGGGGGCATATTGTCATTTTCCCGTTTCTGGGGGCCAAGGGAGGGGGGACAAAAAGAATGCGTACGTAGCGTACCTAGCGTTAGCATTCAAAATTTTAAGAACATTTACGAATAATATGAAGCGAATCTGAATAAATCTGGAAAAAAAAAGGAGGATTCATAATGAACTTACGAAGCAGCGAATAGATTCGCTCATCTGTAGACGTAATAAAGGGAAAGAGTGACTGAACATCCTGGGCCATTTAGTATATGCTGGGTACCTCAAGGGAAATACAGTATTCTGGTGTGACTTTCATCGACATCTGTCCTCCCAGTGTTAGACTCTTATGTCACTAAAAAGGTTAGATTTCTGCTGCCAAACATTGTTGTCAATTTTATGTAAAAAGAGAAGTTCTTAATGTTTTATCTAAAATCAATGGCCCTGGAATTTATAGCCACCCATCTGTGAAAAAATTGCAGTAGAGGTCCCGTGTGTCAGATCCCCGTCGATCAGATGCTGATAAGATACCATTATCTATTACAAAGCTACAGTGTACATTTCCAGCTCTCATGCAGGATTTTTTTCACAGATTGGCAGCTATAGTTTACTGTCTATAGACTAGCTCTATTCTTATTCCATATCTCATTAGAGCAAGCCTCTAGTTACTGCTTAAAAAGCTCTATAAAGTTAGCTACCTTTGGTTAAATGTATCAGTTATAACAAAATGAAAAAGAAAATATTACTTCTGTCAATGATTGCCTTCTATAATGTTTTACATCATCACCGTCACATTTGAGTTTGCAGGTCCAGGAAAAGAATGTACTTACAGTACTTTCCAGCTTTTGAGAAGGGACATAAGGGAAATTTCAAGAAAGGAAGTACAAAGCAGCATACTTAGCTTTATGCCACAGCCATTTACATAGGACACACCCCAACGTACAGCATTTGAATCACAAATAGAATATATATAATCCCCTTGATCACATCTCAAAATAAATATAGACCTGAGATAAAAAAAACCATCAGGCCCTAACTAAAGCAGATTATATACCAGACCAGAACACCCATAATAAAGACCCCTCATTATACAGACCTCAGACCAGACTCTCTTTTAAACAGGCCTCAAGACCAGATCAGCCTTTATATACCACAGCAAACCCACCCATCTTTATGGAAATATTAAATCAAACCAGCCTCTGAAATCAAAAGTGTTGATACTCACCTTTTATGTGATCCCTGCATTTAGACACTTCAGCAGCACCCAGGAGTGAAGTTACAGTGCCTGGGAAATTTGCCTTCCCTTTTCTGGGAGTCTTTTAAACATACTGGAAGGGTTGGCAAGTATGTGATGCCCTCAGAAACTTAGATTTTTTTAAATTTAATTCTTTCAACAGTAGGTTGATATTGGCAGCATGACTGCACAGCTTAGAAACTCTCCCCATTAACACCTTCCCGGACTCTGCCATACATGTATGGTGGGAGCCGAGTCTTTAAATATGGCCTCAGCTAAACTTTACACAGTGGACACCCAGTGGTAATGTCTGTGATTGATGATAACACAGATCACTGACATTTTGCCCCTCAGATGCCATGGTCAAGTGCTACCACATAATATAACAAAGTCACATAATAACTACAGCATCTGAGAGGTCTTTTGGGGCCCTAGCAGCTTTCTTGCATTGAGATCGGGGAAGCTGTTCAATTGCTGTGGCAGCCTCAAGCACTTCAAAGTTACCCAGTGGCAGCTCATGCAGGGGCAGACATACTGCCTGTGCAGCATGTTCAGCTGCACAGGGCCCAGAGAGGGAGGGGGCCCTTCCCAGTGCCAGCAGATGTGTGTGTGGGGGGGCCCTGATTAGGACTTACTGTGAATCTGCTGCCCATTCTGCCTTTCCTCCATAGCTAAAGGACCTGCGATGACATCATAGTCATGTGATCTTTTCAACACTGGAAGTAGTGATAGGACCTGTGATGAGGTCACCATCATGTGACCAGTGCAGAGAAAGGCATCGCTCAGCAGTGGAGACCTGTGATGCCATGTAAGTGCCAGAGACATTCTGGAATATGTGTTTCTCCCCATTATACCTCCTCCCTGCTTAGTAATAGAAAAATATGTCATTTAATTAGAGGGGCTGAAGGGAGGGGTGTTACATGGGACTGTATGTTACAGAAGATTGGGGGGAGATGACTGGTGTTTACATGGGACTGGATAAAAGACTGGAGGGTAAGGAGTGATGTTATTTACATGGGACTTTGTGTTGTGGGGAGCTGAAGGAGGGGATTTAAGTTATTTACATGGGACTGTATCATATAGAAGACTGGTGGGAGAGGACTGGTGTTATTAACATGGGACTGTATTGTATAGAAGACTGGTGAGAGAGGACTGGTGTTATTTCCATGGGACTGCATGGTATAGAAGACTGTAAGGAAGAGAGGCTATTTACATGGGACGGTATCATATAGAAAACTGGTGGGAAAGGACTGGTGTTATGTATATGGGACTGCATGGTATAGATGACTAGAGGGAGAGGACAGGCATTATAACTTATGGGGGCACTACAGAGAATATTATAACTCTAGGGTGTAAGGCAGGAGGCATTATAATTACATGGGGCACTGCAGGTAACATTGTAAATACTGTGGGCAGTGGTGGTGGGCATTACTACTGAGGGCTTTATAGAAGTGCCTTATAGATTGGCCTTATTTCTATTAGGGGTGCCCTATAGGGGGCCTTATTAGTACTGAGGGCACTGTAGGGAGCCTTATTACAACTGGGGGTACTATGGGGAGGGGGGGCTTCTGCCTAGCAGTGAGCCCAGTGATATCACCGGCACTAATGGACAGGCTTTAGCGCCACCCTATCCTGTAAAGCTGCCCATCAGTGCCAGGAGGGGGGCCCAGGTACATTCCTTGCACAGGGGCCCTCTGCTGTCTGTGTCTGCCCCTGAGCTCATGCATGAGACATCCCATCTCTTCAGGCCCTTTGAGGAGACCACTTTATTTGTCCATCACCAGGACTACTGGATGAACGTCATTCCACTGATTCATGTCCTGGAACAGATGCTGCTAAATCTGGCTGGCAGGGGATAAAAGACGCATATATCTCATGGCCATATGTGCCCTGTGGGGGCTGAACTAGAGGAGGAGGAGGACATTCGAGCACAAGCAATGTGTAGAGAAATGGGTGGTTTTCCTACACAGGTGACAGGAGAGGAGGAGCTACATGGAGTTTTATAGCAGTTTTCTTCACCCGCCTACTGAAAAATCTACTCACCAGCAGCAGCAGCAGCTATACATAGAGCAGAACCTAAACCAGCAGGTTGTGGCATACTTGGATTGTGACATACTCGATTTGTGGCTACAACTGGTCGAGTTTGCCCTGGACAAGTGTGGCATCAGAGAGGATGTTTAGTGTGGCAGGGGCCATAGTTACCCCAAGGAGAACTTGTCTGTCCACCCAAAATGTGGAGAAACTGACCTTTGTGAAGATAAATCAGGCATGGATCAGCCAGGATTTTCAAACACCAGTGCCTGATGGATCAAGATTAGATCATCCATAGTGCCACGTATATATTTTGTCAAAAGAGACCTGTTTCTTCTGGCTACCTGCTTCAGCTACTATTCTGATACTGCCACCCGCCTGATGTCCCACCTGCTGCCAGGTGCTCCTACTGCCACCCACCATCTTCAGCTGGTACTGGTATTGCCCCCACCTCCCTACTCTGTCACTAGGCCACTCTGTAGTCTCCTCATGCTGCTTCCACCTAACTACTATGTCACTGGGCCACTCTGTAGTCTCCTCATGCTGTTGCAACCTCACCACTTTATGGTCTCCCCATGCTGCTCCCGCCTCACCGCTATGTGGTCTCTTATGCTGCTGCCTGGTCACCACTCTGTGATCTCCTCATGCTGTTGCCACCTCACCACTATGTCACTGGGCTACTCTGTGGTCTCCTCATGCTGCTGCTACCTCAACGCTCCATGACTGGGCCATTATTTTGCCTCTTTGTGGACTGGTTGACATGATGATTTATTTGACCCTTCTTCTGATCTGTCAGAAGGATGGAAAAATGAGACGCACAACGGATCCTGTCTATGTAGCAGCTGTAAGGCCTGTATGACATGGTCTCTATTTTGCATTAGAATTGGCTTATGATTTGGTAGCCAAAAGCAAGAGTGGGTGCAAATCACAGAAGACATGCAAATATTCTATTCACGTGTCGTCTTTGTTTCAGATCCACTCCTGTTTTTTTTTGCTTTAGCAATACTGATGGATTATTGACCAAATGCACACCAAGGGATGGTGGATGCTCAACAGACAGGATCCGTTTTTTGTGGGTTATTGTTCTAACGGATCAGAGGAAGGGCAAAATAATCAGTGATGTTAACAAAAACTGCTGACACCCTCTGTCAGGGGGCTCTACTTGTATAAGCGTTTAATAGAACGGGTTGTGTAGACATCTATGTGGAATCAACTGACGACGGTGTGAAAGGAGTGCGCTCTTTCACACTATTGTAGGATCTTGGGCCTTTACACGGTTCTTTATACCTGGAGCTAACATTGACCTATAAGGCTGAGTTCACACTTGAGTTATTTGTGATTTGTGATTTGTTCACACTTGAGTTATCAGTAGACTCCATATGCATGTTTCTGCAAGGCACTGTGTTCTACACCACTATACACGCTCTCTGCAGCCTATGAATAGCTGTTTTTAATGTGATTTGCCACAAATAAATTTGGATCTAACCTTTTTGGAAAATTCGGCGAACCGACCCAATCAAATTTTTGAGAAATAAAAAAAAAAATAAAGAAAAATTAAGATTCTTGGAATTCAACCCCCCAGCACCAATTTCCCCACCCCTGCACATGTGTTCGCTAGTGTATGTAGGGGACAAAAGCAGTGACAGGGAGGTGGCAAAAGGTGGGGTAGATGCAATTTGTCAGGGGATGGGGAGATGCAAAGACAAAGACAGTAGGTGATATGGAAGGGGAAGACAAAATAGCAGGGAGAAATGGCTTTCATAGAAAGACAAGTTAGTCAAGTACTTGGTGTCTAGTGGTTGCTCACTTCCTTAGGCTCCAGCACTGTCTGGTGCCAAAATCACTGGTCTGCAACTAAGCTGGCATCCTATTATACGGATGGCCAGGGACAGACGTACAGTCACACTCATAGGAACAGTAAGGACGAGGAAAATATTCATTCATACTCAGACACAGTCAGGGACAGGTTTACAGTCCAATTTTAGCAAGTATATACAACCTATACATAAGCATAACAACATATTTTCAGAAACCATAATTCACTATATTTTAGTAGTTACATCAGGAGTATCCTACATACAGAATGTGTGTTAGGTGACACACTGAAATTCTAGGCTTAGGTTAGGTCCAGGAGAGGCAGTTCTGTCAGTGTTAGTTACCCATCTGCAGAAGCCACTTTGACGCCGGTATATGGGCCGTCACACATTTGATCAAAAATGTGCACAAAGAGCTTCCATTTTTCATGTATAGTAGGTATAATACCACTTTAATCCAGAATAATCCCTAGTTCTATTGTTTGCATGTGTAATGATGTGCTGCCATACATTTTTAATTTGCTGTCTGCATGCTAGCTTTATGGATGTGTTAGTCTAACTTTTCTTGCAGTATGTTTGTAGGGTAGCCCCTTCCTTTAGATTGGGCATTCCTTGCCCATCTGCTCAGGTCTCCTGAGCAGAGTATAAATATAGCTGGTTCCTACACCACCCTGAACATTGTAGGTTTAGGTTAGGCCCAGGAGAGGCAGTTCTGTTAGTGTTAGGTACCCATCTGCAGAAGCCACCTTGACACCGGTAGATGGGCCTGACAAATGTTTGATCAAAAATGTGTGCAAAGAGCTTCCATTTTTCATGTATAGTAGGTATAATACCACTTTAATCCAGAATAATCCCTAATCCCTAGTTCTATTGTTTGCATGTGTAATGATGTGCTGCCATATGTTTTTTTGTTTGCTGTCTGCATGCTTGCTTTATGGATGTGTACCTGTGACTATGGATGTGCTAGTCTAAATTTTCTTGCACACAAAAATTTTTAAATTTTGTTACCCATTTACTTACAATATGCCATGTCTTAGTGTCTTCCAAACATCATTAACCTGATCCTAAGTAATAGACATGATTCCCCATAAAATTAAATATATATCCAACGCCACAATAAATATAGACCCCAGACTAAGTATGAGCAAATCCATTTGTAATGAACCAGCTAGCAAAATGAACCTGAGCCTTTTCAGGTTTGTTTCAGACAAATCTAGTAAAACAGTGCGCATCGCCATTTTACTGCACATCTTGAGTGGGAAAAAGCATGAAAGAGGAAGAAGAAGGACCCTGAGAGGAAGTAGGGGGAGTCTTGCTCTAAATAGATAACAGGCTGACTGAAAGCCTCGATTAGCCAATCAGTGGGGCAGCAGGCAGGGTGATGCCCTAAAAGAGCGAGCACAATGTCATTCTGTGTTGGGCTGTGAATGAGGGTAAATGGGTGTAGCAGTCTCTGGCAGAAAACAATCATAGGGACAGTGTACAGTCACTACCAAGCTTCTATTCCAGTGTCAGGGACAGTGAAGGGAAAGATTGGAAAGAGGAATAATTGTGTAGAATAGGGAAGGGCAGGGAAAGCTTTCAGGGAGTGAAGAGCTGAGCCTTGGTGCGTCTGGCACAAGCAACACCTTCTAGCTGCAGTTACTGTCTTATAAATGTAACATGTATTTTTTTCTCATTTCAACAGTAAGAGAACTGTATTTTTTTCCCAAACCTGAAATTTCTACAAAGGCTTTATTGCCAATACCACATCCCAATATCCAATAGCAATATGCTGCAGACTGCAATTATTCTACCTTTTATTTCCAATGCAACATATCCGACCATGCTAAATGAGTTGCATTATAGCAGAAGCACTGTACGGCAATAACACCATCTGCTGCTGCTGAGCATTTTTTTCGCATCAGATCTGTATTGTTTTTAAATTCATTGTATTGTAGCAAAAGCATTAATTCCATTTTTCCACCAGCAAAATTTAACGTAAATTACATTGTACACAGAAATAAAACTGCCTTCTCTGCATAGTTCAAGTGTTGGTGTAACGTACAAGTGTGAAATGCATGTTTTACACTCTAGAGAGAATGGCCAAAATCTGTGACAGGGCATCTGCAGGCAGTTCAAGTGTTGGTGGAAAGTGGGGGGATAATCTCATAGTAGGTTGACAACTAGGGTTTCACACTAGGGAAAGCTTTTTCTGAATCTGTGTATTTGAAGACATAAGCCATTAGGCCCAAATATGTTATTGGCACCAATACTGCATTATTCCCAAAGTAAATTGTGAATAGCAGTGCCTTCAATGTGTTTGTAATTGTGCCTCTCTGTCTTTAAACGTTCCAAAAAACAGACTTGCAAACCGTTCCTTACTTTGTGTGACTGTGCACATTAGGCCATATATCTGGAACATGGAAGGGCTCCAAACAAAAGACCCAGGCCAGGCCTTGTCCTCATAGAGCCAAAATGTGGATAGTATAGCCATCCAAGCAGTAGTACTAGGTCATAGTTCTTCCTGGCTTGTAAAAGGCACAACATTATTACTAGAGGACAAAGAGAATGAGATTGTAGACTGGATGGCTCACTCCTCCTCTCAGTAACAGCAGGATGACACTGTGCCTTGAAGCCAAGGGTCACAGCATTTCAAGTGCTTCTCCTCCTTGCAGCCCAACAGAAGCCTTTCAATGCTGTTCCATCTCTCTTCATTGGCCTTTCCTAGTGGAATGCCTTCTTTTTTTTGTAAGAAGAGGCTATGAAACCCCACCACGCACTGGTAGATGGTCTCCCTGTTGATGACTTGTGTGAGTGCAGTCAGTGTTTGGATTGTCCTGAGGAGGAGGTTCAAGGGGAGGTAGAGGAGCCCATACATAGTGGGAGGTAGTAGTAGTGGCACTTGTAGCTACAGTGGTGGAGGTGGAACCTGGGGTCCATATGAGGTGCTGAGGAGGAGGTAACATCAGAGGAGGTGAGCGGTGACAGCAATAAAGAGCAAAGACCATGTATTGCCAGAACCTTCCAAAGCACTGCCAGGGCCAGATCTGCTTTAGAAACTGCGGATGCTGCAGATATTGTAGGGGCAGCAGGCCTGAAATGTGCCAGGGCTAAGGCAAGCTTGGCAGCAGCTAGATTTGAGTGAAGTGCATGAAAATCTGTCATTTGGCAGATTTTGCCAGGGCTGCATAGCCCTGTGGAAGAGTATAGCAAGCCATGGGCAAACAAAGGCATCACAGCTCTACTGAACTACATGAAGCAGCATCACCACATCCTGTGGTGAAACACAGCTGGCTGCCAGCTACAATAACAAGAGTTTCCTCTTTCTCCTGGTCTCCCTTGCGCCAGCTATGCCACATTCACAGACACTACTGTATCTTCCACATTGTAGTCATCACTTTCTGCTTCTCCCCCTCAGACTCCTCCTTTCTTGCTCTGTCATTAGCTATCAATAATAGAATGTGTGGCCAATGTGGAAAAAAGTTTACACCCCCAGAAATCTGATGGTGCACAAGCTTAACTGACACACAGCGAAGTTGCTGGTGGTACAGTCGTTGCCATACCATTTAGTAGATTCTTCTGCCTTTAGGGAGCTGATGGCGTGCGCTCAGCCATGCTGGAAGATACCTAGCCACCATTATTTCTTCCAAAAAGCCATCCCTGCCTTGTACTCTTACTGCATGTATATATGAATAAAAATAAAAAAAGGAGTTGTACAAAAAGGATTGCGGGAGAAGGGAAGGAGGGGACTGGGTGCTAGGCACCAAAGGATACCACAGAGAAATGAATGAGCAAAAATGGTGGCTGGAAAAGTGGGCGGATGTACAGTATAGACCAAAAGTTTGGACACACCTTCTCATTCAAAGAGTTTTCTGTATTTTCATGACTATGAAAATTGTAGATTCACACTGAAGGCATCAAAACTATGAATTAACACATGTGGAATTATATACTTAACAAAAAAGTGTGAAACAACTGAAAATATGTCTTATATCCTAGGTTCTTCAAAGTAGCCACCTTTTGCTTTGATTACTGCTTTGCACACTCTTGGCATTCTTTTGATGAGCTTCAAGAGGTAGTCACCTGAAATGGTATTCCAACAGTCTTGAAGGAGTTCCCAGAGATGCTTAGCACTTGTTGGTCCTTTTGCCTTCACTCTGCGGTCCAGCTCACCCCAAACCATCTTGATTGGGTTCAGGTCTGGTGACTGTGGAGGCCAGGTCATCTGGCGTAGCACCCCATCACTCTCCTTCTTAGTCAAATAGCCCTTACACAGCCTGGAGGTGTGTTTGGGGTCATTGTCCTGTTGATAAATAAATGATGGTCCGACTAAACGCAAACCGGATGGAATAGGATGCCGCTGGTTCAGTATGCCTTCAATTTTGAATAAATCCCCAACAGTGTCAGCAGCAAAGCACCCCCACACCATCACACCTCCTCCTCCATGCTTCACGGTGGGAACCAGGCATGTAGAGTCCATCCGTTCACCTTTTCTGTGTCGCACAAAGACACGGTGGTTGGAACCAAAGATATTAAATTTGGAATCATCAGACCAAAGCACAGATTTCCACTGGTCTAATGTCCATTCCTTGTGTTCTTTAGCCCAAACAAGTCTCTTCTGCTTGTTGCCTGTCCTTAGCAGTGGTTTCCTAGCAGCTATTTTACCATGAAGGCCTGCTGCACACAGTCTCCTCTTAACAGTTGTTGTAGAGATGTGTCTGCTGCTAGAACTCTGTGTGGCATTGACCTGGTCTCTAATCTGAGCTGCTGTTAACCTGCGATTTCTGAGGCTGGTGACTCGGATGAACTTATCCTCCGCAGCAGAGGTGACTCTTGGTCTTCCTTTTCTGGGGCGGTGCTCATGTGAGCCAGTTTCTTTGTAGCGCTTGATGGTTTTTGCGACTGCACTTGTGGACACTTTCAAAGTTTTCCCAATTTTTCGGACTGACTGACCTTCATTTCTTAAAGTAATGATGGCCACTTGTTTTTCTTTACTTAGCTGCTTTTTTCTTGCCATAATACAAATTCTAACAGTCTATTCAGTAGGACTATCAGCTGTGTATCCACCTGACTTTTGCCCAACACAACTCATGGACCCAACCCCATTTATAAGGCAAGAAATCCCACTTATTAAACCGGACACACCTGTGAAGTGAAAACAATTTCATGTGACTACCTCTTGAAGCTCATCAAGAGAATGCCAAGAGTGTGCAAAGCAGTAATCAAAGCAAAAAGTGGCTACTTTGAAGAACCTAGAATATAAGACATATTTTCAGTTGTTTCACACTTTTTTTGTTAAGTATATAATTCCAAATGTGTTAATTCATAGTTTTGATGCCTTCAGTGTGAATCTACAATTTTCACAGTCATGAAAATACAGAAAACTCTTTGAATGAGAAGGTGTGTCCAAACTTTTGGTCTGTACTGTATAGAAAAAGGCAGCTCCCCAAACCAAGAGATCAGTAGACACCAGTGAACTGCTGAAATGATATGGGGCAAGAGAAAAAGGTATACAGTACTACTCCAGTGGTCTTACTGGAAGCACTGTGGGGGCGCCAAAAGAGCAAGACACAAGAGACGGTCTGAATTTTATCCAAATAAACAAATCAATCACCACTATTGGGGATCAGTGTATGTAGATCATAAAAATTCACAAGTTGTTATGGTTAGAATAGTTAATTAATTAATTAATTGTGGTTGCAAAGGTAAAGGACTTACTTTACCCGGGGAGGGAAGTATAGGATAAACTCAAAACACCTATACTTGTGCCTCCCCTGCCAAGGTCGCCTGTCAGTTGTAAACGTGGCTTCTGTGTCCCCAAAAGATGACACGAGGGCTCCAAGGAATAGCAGAAGCATTTAATTGGTATAGTAAGCTTGATGTGTTTGGGGATAGTATCCCTTTATCAAGAGCATGAATAAAATACATATATGACAGCATATACATAGGGAAAATAGCACATGGTATGCAATCAGCTATTCAGGAAACCGGAAGTGTAATGACATCACTTCTGGGTTCTGATCAAATAAAATTGACATTAAATAATTAATTCAGGTGTTCCTGGATATAGACATATAATTATCTTCAGGAGTTATATATACAGTAAATGAAACTAAGAAATAATAATGATAACTTGGACATAGAGGTTATCCTAAAAATACAAGTACGGGAATAGCGTGTTTAAATCCTTAAAACTTAAATAAAAGAAATTCTAATTAATTGGTGCACTTCATACCAGAGAGCAGAGGATAATCCTAGGGATGCAGGGTCGCTGTGTGCGCTCCACAGTGGAACGCACCAATGGTGAAAAGAGTGGAGGATGGAAGTGGGCTGGTGCGTTCCAGCATGGAACGCACTTGGGCATCGGCCCTGCTCTCCAAAGAGGAAGTTCCAGCATGGAACGCACACAGGCAAATTAGTGACGTCAGCCCTACGCTACAGAGAAGAGCACTGGGATCTGGTACAGTATATAGGGGATTAGCAGTTTTGCCTCAGATTGTTCTGGGGGTACAATGAATATATACATATCTTTGTAGGAATGTAGACATAGGCAAAAAAGTACATACAAAAGAGAAATGAAAACTGAAAAATAAAAAGTAAAAAATAATAAAACAAAATAAAAAAATAAAAAATAAAAACATACAGAAAAATACAAATTAAAAATCAAAGCATACAGAAATACAATAAAAAATAAAAAATATACCAAAAAATATGCAAGAATATGTATATATGAAAATAACATGAGAATACTGGTAACCCGAAAATAGGTTCATATAATAATTAGTTTATTGATTATTATGTCTAAAGGAAATGCAATTTAGTGGTGTGCTATGATGAATAAAACAATATATAAATAAATAAAATAAATGAAAAAATAAATAAAACAATGATAGATGAGTGAATTGATGAGTCAGTGATGACAATAATACACATTAAATAACCAAGTTCATTCCATAGATAATTCCATAAATATTCAATTAAATAAATAATCAAAAATAATCAATAGTTATTTAATACCTACTGAATAATAAATACTAATAAAATATTTAGTATAATTAAATATCAATTGCAGTGGATTCAGTAGTTATTATATTCTAGAGCCTTGTTAAGACCAAAGGGGGTTAAGGAATTAAAATGAAAAATTCAGTACATCTCCTTCTTACAAAGATAAAGGAAGGATTTGGGAACCCATTCGATCTGGTTTAAACGCAAAAAAGAGGCATCACCTGAATGTGCCTGTGCGAAGCGTCGGGAGACACTGTGTTTGGCATATTTTTTGTTTATATTCGAATGGTGTTAGTTAAGCCAGTCTCTGATACTCTGAGTGGTCCGACGGACACATTGGAGCCCACATGGGCACTTGAGCATGTATATCACATTCGTGGTGCTACAGTCCATATAGCTAAGAAGAGGAATCTTCTCACCAGATGTGTTGATGGTTGTTTCTTTAGTATCATCAGTTATTGTTGAAAAGCATTTACACAGTTTATGTCCACGTTTATAGGATCCTTTAGGCTTCTGCTGGTTGGCAATCTGGTCTAAATCTCTAGTGGGGATGGTGATTGGCTTATCTAGTTTAGGGTATGAAGGTGCTAGAATTTGTTTCAAGGTTTTAGCTATACAAAAAGTCATATGTGGTGTCATAGGGATTAGGCACCTAAAATGGGATCCTTATGAAGTAATGGCCAGTGTTGATTTAACATTTGCTTGATCCTATTATGAGCTGATGTATAACGAGTGATAAAATTATAGGTATGTTTATTATTCTCATGGGTCTGTAGTGAAGAGTTGGTACTTCTCTTAGTATGATAGTTGGGTAGCAAACAATCCAGTTGAGTCTCTTTCTCTATTTTTTGGATCGAGTCAGAGATAAGGCCCTCTGGGTAACCCTTGTCTAAAAATTTTGTTTTAAGAATCCTTAGTTGGTCCCTCATCATCTTGTCATTGGAGCAATGTTTCCTTATCCTCATCTGACCATAAGGAATGTTGCACTTCCACTTATGATAGTGGCAGCTCCTGTAGTCCAGGTAGCTATTTGCGAAATGTGTGCTGGTTTCGATCTGATTATTGTGGATGAGTAGTTGTAAATCGATAAATATAGTGGTGGTGGGGTCAATTTGGGCAATAATTGCGGTCCCCCATTTTTGAATATAGAACACATCATTATAACTAAAATAATTGTGATGAAGGATAAAAGCAATAAAATCTAAAAGTTACTTTGTGAGGTAGACATAAAATGATCTGTGGAGAGAAAGTTCTCCACAGCATTAACCGCTTCAAGACACAGCCAGTTTTTACCTTCAGGACCAAGCCACATTTTGCTAATCTGACATGTTTCACTTTATGTGGTAATAACTTTGGAACACTTTCACTTATCCAAGCCATTCTGAGATTGTTTTCTCGTGACACATTGTACTTCATGTTAGTGATAAATTTGAGTCAGTATGTCTTACTTTTATTTATTAAAAAACCCAAAATTTACAGAAATTTTGGGGAAAAAAAATCACAATTTTCTAAATTTGACTTTCTCAGGTTTTCTGACAGATAGTGGTACCTCACAAAATAGTTCTTACTTTACATTTCCCATATGTCTACTTCATGTTTGCATCATTTTGTAAATGTTATTTTATTTTTTTAAGATGTTAGAAGACTTCAAAGTTTAGAAGCAAATTTTAAAATTTTCCAGAAAATTTCCAAAACCCACTTTTTAAGGACTAGTTCAGTTAGAAAGTCAATTTGTATGTTAACATAGTAGAAACCACCCATAAATGACCCCATTTTAAAAAAAAATACACCCAAGTTATTCAAAACTGACTTTACAAACTTTGTTAACCCTTTAAGTGTTCCACCAGAATTAATGAAAAAAGGAGGTGAATTTTTAAAATGTCAAATGTTTTTTGCAGATTTTACCATTTAGATGCATTTTTCTTGCAACCCAGCATGGGTTAACAGCAAAACAAACCTCCATATTTGTTACCCTGATTCTTAAGTTTACTGAAGCACCCAATATGTGGTCATAAACTGCTATGTGGATGCACAGAGGGGCTCAGAATGGGAGGAACACCGTGTGGCTTTTGGAGGGCAGATTTCGCTGGAATAATCTTCAGGCACCATGTTGCATTTGAAGGCACCCTGAGGTACCCCAACAGTGAAAACACCCCAAAAGTGACCCAATTTTAGAAAATACACCCCCCAAGGAATTTGTCAAGGGGTGTACTGAGCACTTTGGCCCAATAGCCATTTCATAGAATTTAGACAAACTTTGCAGTAATAATGAAAAATGTCATATTTTACAAGAATATCTCAATTTAGGCCCAATTATTTTATTTTAACATGGGGTGTCAGGAGAAAAGCCACCACATAATCTGTTACCTATTTTCTCCTGAATACATCAACACCCCATATGTGGTTGAAATGTGCTGTATGAGCACACAGCGGGGCTCAGAATGGGAGGTACCCCGTATGGCTTTTGGAGGGCAGATTTTGCTGGAATAATCTTCAGGCACCATGTTGCATTTGAAGGCACCCTGAAGTACCCCAACAGTGAAAACACCCCAAAAGTAACCCCATTTTGGAAAATACACCCCCCAAGGAATTTGTCAAGGGGTTTACTGAGCACTTTGGCCCAATAGCCATTTCATAGAATTTAGACAAACTTTGCAGTAATAATGAAAAATGTCATATTTTACAAGAATATCTCAATTTAGGCCCAATTATTTTATTTTAACAAGGGGTGTCAGGAGAAAATCCACCCCATAATTTGTTACCTATTTTCTCCTGAATACATCAACACCCCATATGTGGTTGAAATGTGCTGTATGAGCACACAGCAGGGCTCAGAATGGGAGGTACCCCGTGTGGCTTTTGGAGGGCAGATTTCGCTGGAATAATCTCCAGGCACCATGTTGCATTTGAAGGCACCCTGAGGTACCCCAACAGTGAAAACACCCCAAAAGTAACCCCATTTTGGAAAATACACCCCCCAAGGAATTTGTCAAGGGGTGTACTGAGCACTTTGGCCCAATAGCCATTTCATAGAATTTAGACAAACTTTGCAGTAATAATGAAAAATGTCATATTTTACAAGAATATCTCAATTTAGGCCCAATTATTTTATTTTAACAAGGGGTGTCAGGAGAAAATCCACCCCATAATCTGTTACCCATTTTGTCCTGAATACATGTGGTTGAAATGTGCTGTATGAGCACACAGCGGGGCTCAGAATGGGAGGTACCCCGTGCGGCTTTTGGAGGGCAGATTTCGCTGGAATAATCTTCAGGCACCATGTTGCATTTGAAGGCACCGTGAGGTACCCCAACAGTGAAAGCACCCCAAAAGTAACCCCATTTTGGAAAATACACCCCCCAAGGAATTTGTCAAGGGGTGTACTGAGCACTTTGGCCCAATAGCCATTTCATAGAATTTAGACAAACTTTGCAGTAATAATGAAAAATGTCATATTTTACAAGAATATCTCAATTTAGGCCCAATTATTTTATTTTAACAAGGGGTGTCAGGAGAAAATCCACCCCATAATCTGTTACCCATTTTGTCCTGAATACATCAACACCCCATATGTGGTTGAAATGTGCTGTATGAGCACACAGCGGGGTTCAGAATGGGAGGTACCCCGTGCGGCTTTTGGAGGGCACATTTCGCTGGAATAATCTTCAGGCACCATGTTGCATTTGAAGGCACCCTGAGGTACCCCAACAGTGAAAACACCTCAAAAGTAACCCCATTTTGGAAAAATACACCCCCCAAGGAATTTGTCAAGGGGTGTACTGAGCACTTTGGCCCAATAGCCATTTCATAGAATTTAGACAAACTTTGCAGTAACAATGAAAAATGTCATATTTTACAAGAATATCTCAATTTAGGCCCAATTATTTTATTTTAACAAGGGGTGTCAGGAGAAAAGCCACCCCATAATCTGTTACCTATTTTCTCCTGAATACATCAACACCCCATATGTGGTTGAAATGTGCTGTATGAGCACACAGCAGGGCTCAGAATGGGAGGTACCCCGTATGGCTTTTGGAGGGCAGATTTTGCTGGAATAATTTTCAGGCACCATGAGGTAGCAGTAACAGATTAAGGTAACAGTGAAAAAGGCAAAAATGAGGCTCTAAGGGTGCTAGAACATAAAGGAAATCAAAGAAATGCCTAATTTAATAAAATGACACCCTTCAATATATTCATCTAGGGGTATAATGGGAATTGTTAAGGTTTTTTGTTATTTGTATTTTTTTTTTGGGGGGGGGGGCTTTTATTGGACTATCAAATGGAAAAATGCCAAACTGAAAATGTCCTCCCATGGATTAATTAAGAAATTAATGAAATGAACTTAATGGATATCAGTGGAGGTGTGATAAACTTGGAAGCATTCTCCAATGCAGAGGCCCGGTTTAGAGGGGCAGGTCTGACAGTAGTGAGTGGTGTCTTTCCTAAATCCTCTAATCGAGCAAACTCGACACCTTTTTTGGGGTCGCCTTTTTTTTTCTGTGGGGGGGGAAGTACTCCAGGGAAATGCTGCCCATGTATTATTCTTGAGACCCCAGAAGTACTGCTGATAGAAGTACTGCCCTCTCCTTCCTGAACGCCAAAAATCAATTTTTTTATTATTTTTTCCTGAAATTCCAAGAAGGTACCCCCATGACCAGCTGTTCTATGAATGACAAAGGCATTATATAGTGACACTTGGGTTAGGTAAACAACTATTTTTTTGTACCATATCTTAGATTTTCTTAAGGCACTGTAGGGCTGTAGTACCTGGTCTGAAAGATCCACTCCGCCCATGAACTTATTGTAATCCTGGATACACACAGGCTTGATGTTCTGCTCTGTGGTTCCTCGGACTGGGACTGGGGTGGACTGATTTGCATGGATAGTAGTTAACACAAGAACATCCCGTTTGTCCTTGTATTTTACCAGCATCACATTTTCTGAGCAAACAGCGATGCTTTCTCCGCGACGCACAGTCTGGTCAATAAAGGATTTAGGGAGCCCTTTTTGATTTCTTCTAATTGTGCCACATGTGACTATGCCTCTGGCAGCAAGGCACTTGAGGAGAGGGACACTATTGTAAAAGTTGTCCAAATATAGATGGTATCCGTGGTCCAGCAGGGGGTAGACTAAATCCCATACTATCTTCCCACTTATACCCAGAACCGGGGGACAATTGGGTGGCTCAATTTTCGAATCTTTACCTTCGTAAATACGAAAACGCAGTGTATACCCAGATACACTTTCGCATGCCTTATATAACTTCACACCATACTTAGCCATTTTATTAGGCAGGTACTGGCGGAAATGTAATCGGCCTTTGAAGTGGACCAGTGATTCATCCACTGAGAGGCATTTTTTGGGGGTATATACTTGGCTAAATTTTGAATTGTAATGGTCAACCACTGGCCTCATTTTAAAGAGTCTGTCATAACTGGGGTCACTTGGGGGTGGGCATTCGTTATTATTGCTGAAGTGTAGGAACCTTAGAATAGCTTCGAAACGGGTCTGGGGCATGGCAAGACAGTAAAGAGGGGTGTGATGAAGAATATCTTTGTTTCAATACGAACATATTGTTGGTTTTTTTGTAAGGCCCATGCTCAGGACAAGTCCCCAAAACTTTTGCATTTCCGTTGTGTTAGTAGGGGTCCATTTGTGGAGCCTTGCCATATAACTTTCTGGATGGGAGGCAATAAATTGCTCTGCATATATATTTGTTTGTTCCACCATCAGGTTAATTAGGTCATCAGTGAAGAATAGTTTGAAAAAATTAATTTCACTGAAACCTGTGGTATCTACATTGATGCCTGGAGTGGCGGTAAATTCAGGTACCTGGGGCACATAGTTATCTGTGGGGATCCATGAAGAATCAATTGTACGGGGCTGAGACGGGGCTGCACTACCCCTGGGACGCCTAAGAGGGGGTTCATCACTAGATGATTCACTTGAGGAAGATGACACTAAAAATGTCACTTCTTCTCCACTGTTGGAGTCCGTGTCCTCAAAAAGCACTGCATATGCCTCTTCGGCAGAGAAAAAACGTTTACTCATTTCAAACTGTAAACTAACGTATATTTTTTTTGTCTTTTTTTGTCTTTTTTATTTTTTTTTTTAATATTTTTTATTTTTTTAAATAGAACAGCTAAGTAAAAAACACCCTGAGTCACTTGGCAATTATTGACAGGTGTCACAATTAGCACAGATGGCTGGCGATGAGCCTCAGGAGGCTGAAAATTATATACAGGGGTCTAGGATGGGGCACAGAGTAGTGCCAATATCTGTACTATGGCACAACAGAGGTTAATTTATTATTTCACAGTTATAGGTGGCACAAATCCAGGAGACTTATATTTTACGGAATGGTGCCACTTAAGCACAGGACACAAGTATGTAGACACAGGAGAATGGCACACGTAGTGACAGGATTAATTTTTTTTTTTTTAATGTAACTTGGGAGTGTGTGACGAACGGACTGATGGAACTGACAGGTGTCTTGACAGACAGATTAAAGCAACAGGTGTCTTGACGGACTGACTGATGGAACTGACAAGTGTCTTGACGGACTGACTGATGGAACTGACAGGTGTCTTGACGGACGGATTAAAGCGACAGGTGTCTTGATGGACTGACTGATGGAACTGACAGGTGTCTTGACAGACGGATTAAAGCGACAGGTGCCTTGACGGACTGACTGACTGATGGAACTGACAAGTGTCTTGACGGACTAACTGATGGAACTGACAAGTGTCTTGATGGACTGACTGATGGAACTGACAAGTGTCTTGACGGACTGACTGATGGAACTGACAGGTGTCTTGACTGACGGATTAAAGCGACAGGTGTCTTGACGGACTGACTGATGGAACTGACAGGTGTCTTGACGGACGGATTAAAGCGACAGGTGCCTTGATGGACTGACTGATGGAACTGACAGGTGTCTTGATGAACAGATTAAAGTGACAGGTGCCTTGACGGACTTACTAATGGAACTGACAGGAGTCTTGACGGACAGATTAAAGCGACAGGTGTCTTGACGGCCGCACTGACGGAACTGACAGGTGTCTTGACAGACGGATTAAAGCGACTGGTGTCTTGACAGACTGACTAATGGAACTGGCAGGTGTCTTTACGGACAGATTTAAATGACAGGTGTCTTGACGGACGGACTGATGGAACTGACAGGCGTCTTGACGGACAGATTAAAGCGACACGTGTCTTGATGGACTGACTGATGGAACTGACAAATGTTTTGACGGACGAATTAAAGCGACAGGTGTCTTGACGGACGGACTGATGGAACTGACAGGTGTCTTGACGGACTAAACAGGACGGATCTGTCACTGACAGGGGCAAATCAGGCACAGAAGAGTGGCAAATCGGCACTGAAGGGGTTAATTATGTATTAGGCAGGGGATGATGTGACAGGGGATGTTTTATGTGGCAGAACTGAGGTAACAAATCACAGTGTGATGACACAGAAGTGATCTGTTACACTTATTAGGGCAAAGAGTGGCGCTGAAGGGGTTAATTTTTTACTGGCAGCTTTTTTCACTGAGAACCACTGTGTGTCTCCTTCTCTGATCGCTTTCCCTGACAGGAATGGGGACGATCAGAGAAGGAGACAGCTTGATCCTCCCTAAATTAACATTGTGCGCTGTGATTGGTCACACTGTGTTAAGTGACCAATCGCAGCGATCCCCGGCCAGTGAGCGATGCGATTCGCTACTGGCCGGCATCATTGGTTGCCTAGCAACCACAGCGCGCCGGCTTTGCTGAACTGTCACCGCGTCGCTCCGTGCGGTGACAGTGTCAGCATATCACGTACATGCACGTGATATTGGGGGAAGGGGTTAATGCCTATTTCGTGGACAATTTTGCTATAGAGGGCTGACATATCAAGTGTTACCCATAGCATAATGTCACTCCAGCAAAAATTCCTGAGGAGCGTAATGAGTTGACTGGAGTCACGGAGGTAGGAAGGTAGATTGACTACGTATTTTTGTAAAAGATTGTCCACATAAGCTGAAAGATTTGAAGTGATGGAGTTAATGCCTGATATAATAGGTCTGCCCGAAGGATTGGTGAGAGATTTTATGGATTTTAGGTAAGAAACAGAAGTAGGGTATAGAGGGGTAGTCAATTAGTAAATCGTCTATTTCCTGTTTCATAATAATTTTATCTGCATAACCTGAATGAATTAGAGTATACGGTTGTTTTTTGAAGTCTTCGGTAGGATCTTTCTGAAGTTCCAGATAATACAGTGCCTTGCGAAAGTATTCGGCCCCCTGGAACTTTTCAACCTTTTGCCACATTTCAGGCTTCAAACAAAAAGATATAACATTTTAAATTTTTGGTGAAGAATCAACAACAAGTGGGTCACAATTGTGAAGTGGAACGAAATTTATTGGATCATTTAAACTTTGCTCTGTGATAGTCTCAGGGTTCTATTTAAAGCACAGAGAGCATCATGAAGACCAAGAAACACACCAGGCAGGTCCGTGATACTGTTGTGGAGAACTTTAAAGCCGGATTTGGATACCAAAAGATTTCCCAAGCTTTAAACATCCCAAGGAGCACTGTGCAAGTGATCATATTGAAATGGAAGGAGTATCAGACCCGGCCATCCCTCTAAACTTTTATCTCAAACAAGGAGAAGACTGATCAGAGATGCAGCCAAGAGGCCCATGATCACTCTGTTTGAACTGCAGAGATCTACAGCTGAGGTGGGAGAGTCTGTCCATAGGACAACAATCAGTCGAACACTTCACAAATCTGGCCTTTATGGAAGAGTGACAAGAAGAAAGCCATTTCTCAAAAATATCCATAAAAAGTCTTGTTTACAGTTTGTCACAAGCCACCTGGGAGACACACTAAACATATGGAAGAAGGTTCTCTGGTCAGATTAAACCAAAATCGAACTTTTTGGAAACAATGCAAAACGATATGTTTGGCGTAAAAGCAACACAGCTCATCAACCTGAACACACCATCCCCACTGTCAAACATTGTGGTGGCAGCATCATGGTTTGGGCCTGCTTTTCATCAGCAGGGACAGGGAAGATGGTTAAAATTGATGGGAAGATGGATGGAGCCAAATACAGGATCATTCTGGATGAAAAACTGTTGGAGTCTGCAAAAGACCTGAGACTAGGACGGAGATTTCTCTTCCAACAAGACAATGATCCCAAACAAAGCAAAATCTACAATGGAATAAACATATCCAGGTCTTAGAATGGCCAAGTCAAAGTCCAGACCTGAATCCAATTGAGAACATGTGGAAAGAGCTGAAAACTGCTGTTCACAAACGCTCTCCATCCAACCTCAAAGAGCTTGAGCTGTTTTGCAAGGAAGAATGGGCAAGAGTTTCAGTCTCTAGATGTGCAAAACTGATAGAGACATACCCCAAGCGACATGCAGCTGTAATCGCAGCAAAAGGTGGCGCAACAAAGTATTAATGCATGGGGGCCGAATAATTTTGCACACCCCACTTTTCAGTTTTATTATTACAAAAATAGTTTAAATGATCCAATAAATTTCGTTCCACTTCACAATTGTGACCCACTTGTTGATTCTTCACCAAAAATTTAAAATGTTATATCTTTTTGTTTGAAGCTTGAAATGTGGCAAAAGGTTGAAAAGTTCCAGGGGGCCGAATACTTTTGCAAGGCACTGTAAGTGTCATCAGAAAGGATGTTTAGGGCCTCCTTATTGTAGTCCATAGTGTTTAAGATGACTACACCTCCTCCCTTATCTGCATTTCTGATGACTATGTTTCTATTTTTATCTAAGTTGGTAATCGCTTTTTGTTGGTCTTTAGATTTTGTGGTGAGGCATAGTTCTGTGTGTTTTTCTCTTTTGAAAATGTCGTTTGTACAGGGCATGCTTTATATCTACTTTCTCCACCCCACCCTCTGAACTCTTTAGAATCGCCCAGGTTTTCCATTTTTTAACGTCCCAGATCCAGCCCACTAGTATGATAGCTTATACACCTTTTGAGAGACTCTGTAAATACAGAGCTTTAGAGAAGGGATCGCTTTCTTTTATTTACTCTATTCTAAATGCATCACCTCCAGACACCAAATTAACATTCATGCATGGCTGGGAGGTCGACCTATGAGAGACTCTTACCATGGAACAATGGGTTCAATGCTGCTGGTAAAGTGGTGAGCATAGCTGCTTCCCAAGCAGTTGACCCGGATTCCCGTCTATCGCAGGAGGCAATTAAAAAAAGATGTAAAAAAAAAATCAGTACAATATCTAACACGTCCCCGACCCGGGTAAATTGTTTGGAGAGAGGGCCTGTAGGTCGGGAGGAAGGAGGTTTCGCTGGAAGAGCCAGAGGAGTGCCCCCTGGGCTAGCGTGTGTGGTGGTGACAACAGCCGGAATGGAAAACGGAAAAAGAGCTTGCTCTGGCCAGGGCCCACTGCAGCTAAGGGGACGTGCCCATGCCCTGCCTATCACAGGTCAGGAGGCAATTAAAAGAAGAACAAAAAAAAAAACATCAGTACAATATCTAATACGTCCCCTATCCGGGTAAATTGTTTGGAGAGAGGGCCTGTAGGTGGGGGGCAGGCTGGGGGGAAGGAGGTTTCGCTGGAAGAGCCAGAGGAGTGCCCCCTGGGCTAGCGTGTGTGGTGGTGATAACAGCCGGATGTATTTAGAATGACGACGCAGGACCCCAACTTAAACATTTAGCATCAACCGGTACTGTCGTAAATTATGAGATTGATCAAGTGTGGTATGTCTTCTATGTATACTACTTTAATACCGTATATGGCAGCTATCCGGAAAAATGGTTTGGAGAGAGAGAAAGAAAGGACAAAGACGTAAATTGTTTGGAGAGAGGGCCTGTAGGTGGGGGGGCAGGCTGGGGGGAAGGAGGTTGAGCTGGAAGATCCAGAGGAGTGCCCCCTGGGCTAGCATGTGTGGTGGTGACAACAGCCGGATGTAGTTAGAATGACGACGCAGGACCCCAACTTAAAAATTTAGCATCAACCGGTACAATTGTCAATTATGAGCTCGATCAATTGTGGCATGACTTTTAAATGGATATTGCATGTGGTCACATACTCCTTGGAACCCCATAGTCACCCCTTCTCTGATGTGCTAGCCCAGAACATTCTCTGCCCCAATTCGCAAGACCTTTTGCTGTTTCCGTGTGCTGACAGTGGGGATTTACCAGAGTTGTCTGAGGAGGTGGTGGACAATGGCGAGACACAGGTGTCGGGGGGTGAGGTAGTTGTATGGGAAGCAAGTTACAGTGGGGACTCCTTGGGGGGGGACTTTCTCATGATTGGACAGATTCAACTTGGGTGGATCAGGCACAGGAACAAATCATTTTTTTTGTGTGTTTATTTAACTTTTATTTAGCAAAAATAACCACAGAGATATTTATTTGTTATCTTCTCTGCGCAGTCTGGCGTTGGGGTTCATCACTTTGATGGCGAGCTGTGCCGCTCTCTCCACAATGGTCTTTAGGTTCTTAGATGGAGACGTTGTGGGCGATTTCAGCACAGAAGGACTTGTGGCTCATCAACAGAACCTCGAGCTCCTTGACAATTTGCGGAACCCTGTGGGCAGCATGTGTTTGGTCTTCTACTTGCTACCGTATCCAATGTTGGGCAATATAGATACGCAGGTAATATTATTTTTCACACCTATCCCAAAAATAAAAATTTATGCAGTTTGCGCAAATAAAACTGGAAACTGGAACTGGAGAGAGGACCTGTAGGTGGACCTTCAGAAAAATTGTTTGGAGAGAGGGCCTGTAGGTAGACCTGCGTAAAAATTGTTTGGAGAGAGGGACTGTAGGTGGGGGGGCAGGCTGGGGGGAAGGAGGTTGAGCTGGAAGAGCCAGTGGAGTGCCCCCTGGGCTAGCGTGTGTGGTGGTGACAACAGCCGGATGGATTTGGAAAAACTCTAGCATCAACCGGTACGGTATCGATTCTTCTCAGTTTAATACCGTATACGTCCCCTATCTTGGGACCTTATATTTCATGGATTTTTCAACCACGGAAAACGGAAAAAGAGCTTGCTCTGGCCAGGGGAGTGTCTTTCCTACTGCAGCTAAGGGGACGTGTCCATGCTCTGCCTATCACAGGTCAGAAGGCAATTAAAAGAAGAACCAAAAAGAAATCTTTACAATATCTAATACGTTCCCTATCCGGGTAAATTGTTTGGAGAGAGGGCCTGTAGATGGATCTCCGGAAAAATTGTTTGGAGAGAGGGCCTGTAGGTGGGGGGGCAGGCTGGGGGGAAGGAGGTTGAGCTGGAAGAGCCAGAGGAGTGCCCCCTGGGCTAGCTTGTGTGGTGGTGACAACAGCCGGATGTAGTTAGAATGACGACGCAGGACCCCAACTTAAAAATTTAGCATCAACCGGTACAATTGTCAATTATGAGCTCGATCAATTGTGGCATGACTTTTAAATGGATATTGCATGTGGTCACGTACTCCCTGGAACCCCATAGTCACCCCTTCTCTGATGTGCTAGACCAGAACATTCTCTGCCCCAATTTGCAAGACCTTTTGCAGTCTCCGTGTGCTGACAGTGGGGATTTACCAGTGTTGTCTGAGGAGGTGGTGGACAATGGCGAGACACAGGTGTCGGGGGGTGAGGTAGTTGTATGGGAAGCAAGTTACAGTGGGGACTCCTTGGGGGGACTTTCTCATGATTGGACAGATTCAACTTGGGTGGATCAGGCACAGGAACAGATCAATTTTTTTTTGTGTTTATTTAACTTTTATTTAGCAAAAATAACCACAGAGATATTTATTCGTTATCTTCTCTGCGCAGTCTGGCGTTGGGTTCGTCACTTTGATGGCGAGCTGTGCCGCTCTCTCCACAATGGTCCTATGGTTCTTAGATGGAGACGTTGTGGGCGATTTCAACACAGAAGGGCTTGTTGCTCATCAACAGAACCTCGAGCTCCTTGACATTGTGGACCAGGAATTTGCGGAACCCTGTTGGCAGCATGTGTTTGGTCTTCTACTTGCTACCGTGTCCAATGTTGGGCAATATAGATACGCAGGTAATATTATTTTTCACACTTATCCCAAAAATAAAAATTTACGCAGTTTGCGCAAATAAAACTGGAAACTGGAATTGGACAGAGGGCCTGTAGGTGGACCTCCGGAAAAATTGTTTGGAGAGAGGGCCTGTAGGTGGACCTCCGGAAAAAATTGTTTGGATAGAGGGCTTGTAGGTGGACCTCCGGAAAAATTTTTGGAGAGAGGGCCTGTAGGTGGTCCTCCGGAAAAATTGTTTGGACAGAGGGCCTGTAGGTGGACCTCCGGAAAAATTGTGGTAAAAGAGTGCCAGTTGGACCTCTGAAAAATGGCGTTTTTTTGCTCAGCGTTAGGCAAAGACGATATGGAGGAGGAGTAGGAGGAGTAGAGAAAAGGAATCGGATACATAAGTTATTTAAATCTTTAGCTGCTTTCCCCCGGAGGAGATTTGAATTCCAGTGAAATCCAGGCTTTTTCATTTTAATAAGCGTCAGCCTTTCAGCGCTGTCAGTTGACAGGCGTGTACGCTTATCGGTGATGACGCCACCAGCTGCACTGAATACCTGCTCTGACAGCACGCTAGCGGCAGGGCAGGCCAGCACCTCCAAGGCATACAGCGCCAGTTCAGGCCACGTGTCCAGCTTTGAAACCCAGTAGTTGTATGGAGCAGAGTGATCGCTACGGACGTTGGTATGGTCAGCTAGGTACTTCCTCACCATCTTTCTGTACAGCTCCCCCCTACTCTGCCTAGACTGGGGACAGGTGACAGTGTCTTGCTGGGGTGACATAAAAGTGGCAAAGGCCTTGGAGAGCGTTCCCCTGCCAGTGCTGGACAAGCTGCCTGCTCGTCTCCTCTCCCCCGCTACTTGGCCCACAGAACCATGCCCTCTGCCGCTAGCGGCGTCAGATGGGAAGAATTGTTTCAGCTTGTGCACCAGGGCCTGTTGATATCTATTCACTCTCATACTCCTTTCCTCTACAGGGATGAGAGTGGAAAGGTTCTGCTTGTACCGTGGGTCCAGGAGAGTGAACACCCAGTAATCGGTGTTTGAAAAAATTCTTCTAACGCAAGGGTCACGGGATAGGCAGCCTAACATGAAGTCTGCCATGTGCGCCAGAGTCCCAACACGCAAGAATTCCCTCTCCTCACTGGCCTGACTCTCCATTTCCTCCTCCTTCTCCAAGTCCTCCTCTTCAGCCCATACACGCTCAAGAGTTAAGGACTGAGCACTGGTACCCTCTACTGTCTCGCCGACATTCTCCTCCTCTTCCTCCTCACCCCCCTCCTCCGATACGCGCTGAGAAACAGACCGGAGGGTGCTCTGGCTATCAAGCGACGTATCTTCCTCCACCGTCTCTAGTGACAAGCGCAAAGCATCCGACTTGATGCTGAGCAGTGAGTTTTTCAACAGGCAAAGCAGCGGGATGGTGAGGCTGATAATGGCGGCATCGCCGCTGACCATCTGTGTTGACTCCTCAATTGCTCTGCGCTGCTGGTAAACTCTGGATAACATGTTTAATGTGGCATTCCATCTCGTGGGCACGTCGCACAACAGTCGGTGAGCGGGCAGTTGTAGGCGGCGCTGCGCTGCCCTGAGAGTGGCAGCATCTGTGGTCGACTTGCGGAAATGCGCACAGATGCGGCGCACCTTGGTGAGCAAATCAGACAGATTGGGGTATGTCTTGAGGAACCGCTGAACTATGAGATTGAACACGTGGGCCAGGCATGGCACATGTGTCAGTCTGCCGAGTTGCAGAGCCGCCACCAGGTTACGCCCGTTGTCACACACAACCATGCCTGGCTTGAGGTTCAGCGGTGCCAGCCACAGATCGGTCTGCGCCGTGATGCCCAGTAACAGCTCTTGGGCGGTGTGCCTTTTGTCACCTAAGCTCAGCAGTTTGAGCACCGCCTGCTGGCGCTTTCCCACGGCACTGCTGCTGCACCTAGAGCTACCGACTGAAGGCGCCATGCCCACGGTTGGTAATTCGGTGGAGGAGGAGGAGGCGTCGGAGGAGGAGGCATAGTACGTCTGAGAGACCGTGACCGAGGTAGGCCCCGCAATCCTCGGTGTGGGCAGTACATGAGCGGCCCTAGGGTCATTCTCGGTCCCAGCCTCCACCAAGTTAACCCAAGGTGCCGTCAGTGAGATATAGTGTCCCTGCCCAGCAGCACTTGTCAACGTGTCTGTGGTTAGGTGGACCTTCTCAGAAACAGCGTTGGTCAGGGCA
Source organism: Rhinella marina (assembly GCA_900303285.1). Taxonomy (NCBI): domain Eukaryota; kingdom Metazoa; phylum Chordata; class Amphibia; order Anura; family Bufonidae; genus Rhinella; species Rhinella marina. The sequence goes on along the minus strand of ONZH01015435.1, from coordinate 1,457 downwards.
CGGATGATGTTCTGTGACACGTGCTGGTGTAGGGCTGGGACGGCACATCGGGAAAAATAGTGGCGGCTGGGGACCGAATACCGAGGGGCAGCCACCGCCACGAGATTGCGAAAGGCCTCGGTCTCTACCAGCCTATAGGGCAGCATCTCCAGGCTAAGCAATTTGGAGATGTGGACGTTGACGGCTTGGGCATGTGGGTGGGTGGGACTGTATTTCCTCTTGCGATCCAGCGTGCGCAACGCTGCGCTGGGACACGTTGGTGGACACTGTGGAGGATCGTGGAGGCGAAGGTGTGGTTTTCCGGTGGGAGGCGCTCGTGCCGGGGTCCTGGGCAGGGGGTTGACTAGCAGAGGCAGCGAGCGACGCAGGGGGTTGACTAGCATTGGCAGCGAGTGACACAGGGGAAGGAGCAGTGGTGTGACCCGCAGGAGGTGGTGAACGGCCTTGGTTCCATTGAGTGGGGTGTTTAGCACTCATATGCCTGCGCATGCTGGTGGTGGTTAGGCTAGTAGTGGTGGCACCCCTGCTGATCCTGGTGTGGCACAGGTTGCACACCACAGTCCGTCGGTCATCCTCACTTTCTTTAAAGAACCTCCAGACTTGCGAACATCTAGGCCTCGCCACGGGAGCTTCACTACGTGAAACAGTTGCTCCTGATGCACCAGCTCTGGCCCTGCTTCTCCATCTGGCCACACCACTGCCTCTTACAACCTGTTCTGGTGCAGCACTCGCCTCCGCCTCAGAAGCACTGTCTTCACTCGGCATATCAACCCAGCTTGGGTCAGTCACCTCGTCATCCTCCGATTCCTCAGTCTGCTCCCCCCTCGGAATTCCTCCCCTAACAACAACTTCACCACTGTCTGACAACCGTGTCTCCTCATCGTCCGACACCTCTTTACAAACTTCTTCCACTAACTCAACATTGTCATCATCATCATCATCACCCACAGACTGCGACAGTTGGAAAACTTGGGCATCGGGAAAGAGGTCAGCAGCAACCTGAGAAGTGGTTTGTGAATCTGGGAAGGGTCCAGAAAACAGTTCCTGAGAGTATGCCGGATCGCATTCCAAATTTTCCTGGGAGGGGGCAGACTGGGGGATAGGAGGTTGAGGTGGAGGAGCCAGAGGAGTGCTCCCTTGGGTAACGTGGGTTGACTGCGTTGAAGACTGACTGGTGGACAAATTACTTGAAGCATTGTCCGCAATCCACGAGATCAGATGTTCGCACTGTTGTGGTTTCAACAGTCCTCTACCACGTGTCCCTGTAAGTTGAGACATGAAGCTAGGGAGTGTAGCTCTGCGGCGTTCCACAGCTCCCTCATCAGCAGGTACTGTCTCACCCTGCCCAGGACCACGGCCTCTGCCCCCTGCAGTAATTGAATGCCCACGCCCTCGACCCTTAGCCCTGGGGTTCAACATTTTCTGTATATAAGTGTATTATATAAAAAAAAAAAAAT
>ONZH01015433.1:0-58243 GCA_900303285.1 Rhinella marina | reverse complement strand
GCGAGCTGTCCGCTCTCTCCACAATGGTCTGTGTTCTTAGATGAGACTTGTCCGGCGATTTCAGTACAGAAGACTTGTTGTCTCATTCCACAGAACCTCGTCCTCCATGACATTGTGGACAAGGAATTTGCTGGACAGGAAAACCCTGTGAGAGCAGTGTTTGGTCTTCTACTTGCTACCGTATCCAATGTTGGCAATATAGATTCGCAAGTAATATTATTTTCACACTAATCCCAAAAATAAAAATCATGCAGTATGCGCAAATAAAACTTGGAACTGGAATTGGAGAGAGGGCCTGTGGTGGCCTCCGGAAAATTGTTTGAATGATGCCTGTAGGTGGACCTCGGAAAAATGTTGGAATAGAGGGCCTTAGTGACCTCGGAAAATTGTAGGTGGCCAGAGGGCCTGGAAAAATTGTTTGGATAGAGGGCCTGTAGGTGGACTCTGAAAAATTGTTGGAATAGAGGGCCTGTAGGTGGACCTCCTGTAGGGGCCCTCCGAAAAATTGTTTGAAGAGAGGGCCTGTAGGGGCCTCTCTGAAATTGTGCTAAAGAGTGCCAGTTGGACCTCTAAAAAATGGCATTTTTTGGGTCAGCATTAGGCAAAGACGATATGGAGGAGGAGGAGGAGTAGGAGGAGGAGTAGAGAGGAGGAATCGGATACATAAGTTATTTAAATCTTTAGCTGCTTTCCCCCGGAGGAGATTTGAATTCCGGTGAAATCCAGGCTTTGTTCATTTTAATAAGCGTCAGCCTGTCATCGCTGTCAGTTGACAGGCGTGTACGCTTATCGGTGATGACGCCACCAGCTGCACTGAATACCCGCTCTGACAGAACGCTAGCGGCAGGGCAGGCCAGCACCTCCAAGGCGTACAGCGCCAGTTCAGGCCACGTGTCCAGCTTTGAAACCCAGTAGTTGTATGGAGCAGAGTGATCGGTCCGGACGTTGGTATGGTCAGCTAGGTACTCCCTCACCATCTTTCTGTACAGCTCCCCCCTACTCTGCCTAGACTGGGGACAGGTGACAGTGTCTTGCTGGGGTGACATAAAACTGGCAAAGGCCTTGGAGAGCGTTCCCCTGCCAGTGCTGGACAAGCTGCCTGCTCGCCTCCTCTCCCCCGCTACTTGGCCCACAGAACCATGCCCTCTGCCGCTAGCGGCGTCAGATGGGAAGAATTGTTTCAGCTTGTGCACCAGGGCTGTTGATATCTATTCACTCTCATACTCCTTTCCTCTGCAGGAATGAGAGTTGAAAGGTTCTGCTTGTACCGGGGGTCCAGGAGAGTGAACACCCAGTAAACGGTGTTTGAAAAAATTCTTCTAACGCAAGGGTCACGGGATAGGCAGCCTAACATGAAGTCTGCCATGTGCGCCAGAGTCCCAACACGCAAGAATTCCCTCTCCTCACTGACCTGACTCTCCATTTCCTCCTCCTCCTCCTCCAAGTCCTCCTCTTCAGCCCATACACGCTCAAGAGTTAAGGACTGAGCACTGGTACCCTCTACTATCTCGCCGACATTCTCCTCCTCTTCCTCCTCATCCTCATCCCCCTCCTCCGATATGCGCTGAGAAACAGACCGGAGGGTGCTCTGGCTATCAAGCGACATATCTTCCTCCACCATCTCTTGTGACAAGCACAAAGCATCCGACTTGATGCTGAGCAGTGATTTTTTCAACAGGCAAAGCAGCAGGATGGTGAGGCTGATAATGGCGGCATCGCCGCTGACCATCAGTGTTGACTCCTCAAAGTTGCTCAACACCTGGCAGATATCAGACATCCACGTCCACTCCTCATTGTAGACTTGAGGAATCTGAGAGACCTGACTACCAGTTCTGGTGGAAGATGACATCTGGCAGTCTACAATCGCTCTGCGCTGCTGGTAAACTCTGGATAACATGTTTAATGTGGAATTCCATCTCGTGGGCACGTCGCACAACAGTCGGTGAGCGGGCAGTTGTAGGCGGCGCTGCGCTGCCCTGAGAGTGGCAGCATCTGTGCTAGACTTGCGGAAATGTGCACAGATGCGGCGCACCTTGGTGAGCAAATCAGACAGATTGGGGTATGTCTTGAGGAACCGCTGAACTATAAGATTGAACACGTGGGCCAGGCATGGCACATGTGTCAGTCTGCCAAGTTGCAGAGCCGCCACCAGGTTACGCCCGTTGTCACACACAACCATGCCTGGCTTGAGGTTCAGCGGTGCCAGCCACAGATCGGTCTGCGCCGTGATGCCCTGTAACAGCTCTTGGGCGGTGTGCCTTTTGTCACCTAAGCTCAGCAGTTTGAGCACCGCCTGCTGGCGCTTACCCACGGCACTGGTGCTGCGCCTAGAGCTACCGACTGAAGGCGCCGTGCCCACGGATGGTAGTTCAGTGGAGGAGGAGGGGTCGGAGGAGGAGGAGGCATAGTACGTCTGAGAGACCGTGACCGAGGTAGGCCCCGCAATCCTCGGTGTGGGCAGTACATGAGCGGCCCCAGGGTCATTCTCGGTCCCAGCCTCCACCAAGTTAACCCAATGTGCCGTCAGTGAGATGTAGTGTCCCTGCCCAGCAGCACTTGTCCACGTGTCCGTGGTTAGGTGGACCTTCTCAGAAACAGCGTTGGTCAGGGCTCGGTTGATGTTCTGTGACACGTGCTGGTGTAGGGCTGGGACGGCACATCGGGAAAAATAGTGGCGGCTGGGGACGGAATACCGAGGGGCAGCCACCGCCATGAGATTTCGAAAGGCATCGGTCTTTACCAGCCTATAGGGCAGCATCTCCAGGCTAAGCAATTTGGAGATGTGGACGTTGAGGGCTTGGGCATGTGGGTGGGTGGAACTGTATTTCCTCTTGCGCTCCAGCGTCTGCTGTAAAGACAGCTGAACGCTGCGCTGGGACACGGTGGACGCTGTGGAGGATCATGGAGGCGAAGGTGTGGTTTTCCGGCGGGAGGCGCTCGTGCCGGGGTCCTGGGCAGGGGGTTGACTAGCAGAGGCAGCGAGTGACGCGGGGGGTTGACTAGCAGAGGCAGCGAGTGACACAGGGGAAGGAGCAGTGGTGTGACCCGTAGGAGGTGGTGAACGGCCTTGGTTCCATTGAGTGGGGTGTTTAGCACTCATATGCCTGCGCATGCTGGTGGTGGTTAGGCTAGTAGTGGTGGCACCCCTGCTGATCCTGGTGTGGCACAGGTTGCACACCACAGTCCGTCGGTCATCCTCACTTTCTTTAAAGAACCTCCAGACTTGCGAACATCTAGGCCTCGCCACGGGAGCTTCACTACGTGGAACAGTTGCTGCTGATGCACCAGCTCTGGCCCTGCTTCTCCCTCTGGCCACACCACTGCCTCTTACAACCTGTTCTGCTGCAGCACTCGCCTCCGCCTCAGAAGCACTGTCTTCACTCGGCATATCAACCCAGCTTGGGTCAGTCACCTCGTCATCCTCCGATTCCTCAGTCTGCTCCCCCCTCGGAATTCCTCCCCTAACAACAACTTCACCACTGTCTGACAACCGTGTCTCCTCATCGTCCGACACCTCTTTACAAACTTCTTCCGCTAACTCAACATTGTCATTATCATCACCCACAGACTGCGACAGTTGGAAAACTTGGGCATCGGGAACGAGGTCAGCAGCAACCTGAGAAGTGGTTTGTGACTCTGGGAAGGGTCCAGAAAACAGTTCCTGAGAGTATGCCGGATCGCATTCCAAATTTTCCTGGGAGGGGGCAGACTGGGGAGAAGGAGGTTGAGGTGGAGGAGCCATAGGAGTGCTCCCTTGGGTAACGTGGGTGGACTGCGTGGAAGACTGACTGGTGGACAAATTACTTGAAGCATTGTCCGCAATCCACGAGATCAGCTGTTCGCACTGTTGTGGTTTCAACAGTCCTCTACCACGTGTCCCTGTAAGTTGAGACATGAAGCTAGGGAGTGTAGCTCTGCGGCGTTCCACAGCTCCCTCATCAGCAGGTACTGTCTCACCCTGCCCAGGACCACGGCCTCTGCCCCCTGCAGTAATTGAACGCCCACGCCCTCGCCCTCGACCCTTAGCCCTGGGGTTCAACATTTTCTGTACATAGGTGTATGATAAAAAAAAAATAAAAAAATTAAGTCCGGTAGAATTAAGTGACGTACAGAAAGTGTCACCAGGACAGTATATACGGATGTGAGCGAATGTTTTGAACTGAGAAACAGAAAGGTTACACGCAGCTGAGTCAAATGGATTTGTATCACTGAGCTAAAACAACTGAAAAAATTATTTTTTTTTTATATTTTCTTTTTTTTGGGAACGTGACGTGCAAGAACTATGGTAGGACTGACTGACACCCTGTTAACGGTGGCTATTTAGTCTGCGACCCAGACAAATGTCACACAGAGAATTTTCTGGATCAAGCGGTAGATGATATTGGTAGCAAATGACTTGGTTGTATTGTGTGACGTACAGAAAGTGTCACCTGGACAGTATATATGGATTGTAGTGAGTGTACTGAACTGTGACACACAGAAAGGTTACACAAAGCTGAGTAAAATGGATTTGTATCACTGAGATAGAAAAAAAAGAAAAAAACAGGGTTAGATATGGCGATAGCTGCACTACTAGTGCCAGCCAGCCAAGTGACAAAAAAAAAAATAAATAAAATGTCTTCTAGCCCTTAGAAGGGCTGTTGGGTTCTTTGTGGGTGATTCCTGCCTAATAGACAACTAAATTCAGGCCCTAACACTGTCCCTGAAAGGCAGCAGCTCTGTCCCTAACGACATCCAGACGGCATCTGAGCCGAGCACCGCGGCCAGTCGGTAGTATATTCCAGGGTCACCTGATCAGGCCAGCCAACCCCTGCTATCAACATGTAAGGGCCCCACGTGATGCTGGGTGTACCGCAGAGTCTCCTGGCTTGTGATTAGCTGTGTTTTTAGGCGCCAGAAAAGCACGATGCGGAAGTTGCCATTTCCTCGAGTATGGCGAGATACTCGTCCGAGCTGCGAGTACTTACGAGTACCCTAATACTCGAACGAGTACCAAGCTCAGACGAGTATGCTCGCTCATCTCTATTTATTATTACTGCGGGCTGACACTGATGATTCCAGATGTTTTTATTACTTCGGGGTGACACTGACGATTAGAGGGTTAATTATTACTGCGGGGTGACACTTACTATTAGAGGCTTTATTATTACTGCCGAGGGACACTGATAATTCCAGGTGTTATTATTACTGTGGGGTGACACTGAGTATTTGAGGGTTTATTATTACTGCGGGGTGATACTGACTATTAGAGGGTTTATTATTTATGCGGGGTGACACTGATGATTCCAGGTGTTATTATTACTGTGGGATGACACTGACTGTTATAGGGTTTATTATTACTGTGGGGTGACACTGACTATTAGAGGGTTTATTATTCCTGCGGGTTGGCACTGATGATTCCAAGAGTTATTATTAATGTGGGTTGACATTGATGATTACAGGGTTTATTATTACTGCGGGGTTACACTGACGATTACAGGGTTTAATATTACTGTGGGGTGACGCTGACGATTAGAGGGTTTAAAATTACTGCGGGGTGACACTGACTATTAGAGGGTTTATTATTACTGTGGGGTGACACTGACTATTAGAGGGTTCGTGATTTCTGCGGGGTTACACTGACGATTAAAGGGTTCTTGATTAATGCAGAGTGACACTGACTATTATTGGGTTTATTATAGCTGCGGGTTGACACTGACTATTAGAAGGTTTATTATTACTGCAGGATGACACTGATGATTCCAGGTGTTATTATTACTGCGGGGTGACACTGACGATTAGAGGGTTTATTATTACTGCGGGGTGACACTGATGATTCCAGGTCTTATAATTACTGCGGGGTGACACTGATGATTAGAGGGTTTATTAATACTGCGGGGTGACACTGATGAATCTAGGTGTTATTATTACTTCGGGGTGACACTGACGATTAGAGGGTTAATTATTACTGCGGGGTGACACTTACTATTAGAGGGTTTATTATTACTGCGGGGTGACACTGATGATTCCAGGTGTTATTATTACTGTGTGGTGACACTGAGTATTAGTGGGTTTATTATTACTGCCGGGGTGACACTGACTATTAGAGGGTTTATTATTACTGTGGGATAACACTGACGATTAGAGGGTTTATTATTACTGCGGGGTGACACTGATGATTCCAGGTGTTATTATTACTGTGGGGTGACACTGATGATTCCAGGTGTTATTATTACTGCGGGGTGACACTGACAATTAGAGGGTTTAATATTACTGCGGGGTGACACTGATGATTCCAGGTGTTATTATTACTGCGAGGTGACACTGACTATTAGAGGGTTTATTATTACTGCGGGGTGACACTGATGATTCCAGGTGTTATTATTACTGCAGGGTGACACTGATGATTCCAGGTGTTATTATTACTGCGGGGTGACACTGACTATTAGAGAGTTTATTATTACTGCGGGGTGACAATGACCATTAGAGGGTTTATTATTACTGTGGGGTGACACTGACTATTAGAGGGTTTATTATTACTGTGGGGTGACACTAATGATTCCAGGTGTTATTATTACTGCGGGGTGACACTGACAATTAGAGGGGTTTATTATTACTGCGGAGTGACACTGACGATTAGAAGGTTTATTATTACTGCGGGATGACACTGATGATTCCAGGTGTTATTATTACTGTGGGATAACACTGACGAATAGAGGGTTTATTATTACTGCGGGGTGACACTGATGATTCCAGGTGTTATTATTACTGCAGGGTGACACTGATGATTCCAGGTGTTATTATTACTGTGGGGTGACACTGACAATTAGAGGGTTTAATATTACTGCCGGGTGACACTAATGATTCCAGGTGTTATTATTACTGCGGGGTGACACTGATGATTCCAGGTGTTATTATTACTTGCGGGGTGACACTGATGATTCCCAGGTGTTATTATTACTGCGGGGTGACACTGACTATTAGAGGGTTTATTATTACTGTGGGGTGACACTGATGATTCCAGGTGTTATTATTACTGCGGGGTGACACTAATGATTCCAGGTGTTATTATTACTGCGGGGTGACACTGATGATTCCAGGTGTTATTATTACTGCGGGGTGACACTGACTATTAGAGGGTTTATTATTACAGTGGGGTGACACTGATGATTCCAGGTGTTATTATTACTGCGGGGTGACACTGATGATTCCAGGTGTTATTATTACTGCGGGGTGACACTGATGATTCCAGGTGTTATTATTACTGCGGGGTGACACTGACTATTAGAGGGTTTATTATTACTGTGGGGTGACACTGACTATTAGAGGGTTTATTATTACTGTGGGGTGACACTGACTATTAGAGGGTTTATTATTACTGTGGGGTGACACTGACTATTAGAGGGTTTATTATTACTGTGGGGTGACACTGACTATTAGAGGGTTTATTATTACTGTGGGGTGACACTGACTATTAGAGGGTTTATTATTTCTGCGGGGTGACACTGATGATTCCAGGGTTTATTATTACTGTGGGGTGACATTGACTATTAGAGGGTTTATTATTACTGTGGGGTGACACTGACTATTAGAGGGTTTATTATTTCAGCGGGGTGACACTGATGATTCCAGGTGTTATTATTATTGTGGGATAACACTGACGATTAGAGGGTTTATTATTACTGTGGGGTGACACTGACTATTAGAGGGTTTATTATTTCAGCGGGGTGACACTGATGATTCCAGGTGTTATTATTATTGTGGGATAACACTGACGATTAGAGGGTTTATTATTACTGTGGGGTGACACTGATGATTCCAGGTGTTACTTTTACTGCGGGTTCACACTGATGATTCTAGGTAAAACATAAAAAAACATAAAAAAAAAAGCTGTGTCCTGCTCTCCCTATATGCATTGGAGGCCAATTGGTACCAGGAGAGGTGGAATATAGAGTGGTCTCAGCGTTGTGTGGAACCTGCATTCCCTGAACGTAACAGAGGTCAGTGTGGCACCAAGGAGGTATCATATTGTGTGGGCTCGGCATGCATGTGGAGCCTGCATTCTCTGAAATCAGTGGAGGCCATTTTGGCACCATAAGAGGTACAATATAATGTCGGCTTAGCATGCATGTGGAGCCTGCATCCTCTGTAGTTAATGGAGGCTGCTATGGCACTTAGTTACTATGGCGTTTAGTGTTAGATTCCCGTCTTGAAGAGATCGCCTTGATGTAGGGCAGACGGGCACAGATAATTTTCTACAAAAGTATTTGCCAAGAATCTCACATTTACAACGTAGCACTAGTATCGTGTCGATAGTGAGTATGGCAGTATTATAAGGACTCATTTTATTGTTTGTGTTCGCAGAGTGTTGCATTTTTGTTTGTTTTACTTTTCTATTTGCAGCCATGGTGACGTGCACCTGCATACTTGGATGTGCTGACTGACCCCCAGGTTTTCTTACGGATGATTCTAGGTGTTATTATTACTTCGAGGTGACACTGACGATTAGAGGGTTCATTATTACTGCTGGGTGACACTGACTATTAGAGGGTTTTTTATTACTGCGGGGTGACACTGACTACTAGAGGGGTTATTATTACTGCGGGGTGACACTGACTATTAGAGGGTTCTTTATTACTGCAGGGTGACACTGACTATTAGAGGGTTCTTTATTACTGCGGGGTGACACTGACTATTAGAGGGTTTTTATTACTGCGGGGTGACACTGACTATTAGAGGGTTTATTATTACTGCGGGGTGACACTGACTATTAGAGGGTTCTTTATTACTGCGGTGTGACACTGACTATTGAGGGTTCTTTATTACTGCGGGGGTGACACTGACTATTAGAGGGTTTATTATTACTGCTGGGTGACACTGACTATTAGAGGGTTCTTTATTACTGCGGGGTGACACTGACTATTAGAGGGTTCTTTATTACTGCGGGGTGACACTGACTATTAGAGGGTTTATTATTACTGCGGGGTGAACACTGACTATTAGAGGGTTCTTTATTACTGCGGGGTGACACTGACTATTAGAGGGTTTATTATTACTGCTGGGTGACACTGACTATTAGAGGGTTCTTTATTACTGTGGGGTGACACTGACTATTAGAGGGTTCTTTATTACTGTGGGGTGACACTGACTATTAGAGGGTTCTTTATTACTGTGGGGTGACACTGACTATTAGAGGGTTCTTTATTACTGCGGGGTGACACTGACTATTAGAGGGTTTATTATTACTGCTGGGTGACACTGACTATTAGAGGGTTCTTTATTACTGTGGGGTGACACTGACTATTAGAGGGTTCTTTATTACTGCGGGGTGACACTGATGATTCCAGGATTTTTTATTATTTTGGAGTAACATTGATGATTTCTGTGGTTTTTATTACTGCCGGGTGACAATGGTGATTCCAGGTGTTATCATTACTGCCCGGTGAGACTGTTGATTTATGGGGTTATTATTACTGTAAGTCGACACTGAAGATTCCATGGTTTATTATCTTTGCAGGGTGAAAATAATGATTTGTTGTGTTATTATTAATGCTGGTGAAACTTGTGATTACTAGGGTTAATATTTTTGTGGGGTGACGCTGATGATTTTAGGGGTAATTAATACTGCCTTATGACATTTATAATTCCAGGGTATATTTTTACTGCAGGGTGACACTGATGATTCTAGGGGTCATTAGCACTGCAGGGGGAAAATTATGATTTCTGTTGTTATTATTAATGGGAGGGGGGGTACATGTCTCAGTGTTATTACTAGCTCCTGATAACACTGATGATTCCGGGTGTTTTTGTTATGTCTCAGTGTTATTACTAATACCTGATAACACTGATAATTCCGGGTATTGTTATTATTTCTCATTGTTATTATTACCGCCAGATAACACTGATGATTTAAGGTGTTGTTATTGTGTCTCAGTGTTATTACTACCTCCTGATAACAGTGATGATTTAAGGTGTTGTTATTGTGTCTCAGTGTTATTACTACCTCCTGATAACACTGGTGACTCCGGGTGTTGTTATTATGTCTTAGTGTTATTATTACCGCCAGATAACACTGATGATTTAAGGTGTTGTTATTGTGTCTCAGTGTTATTACTACCTCCTGATAACACTGATAATTCCAGCTGTTTTTATGTCTCAGTGTTATTAGCACCGCCTGATAACACTGATTATTCTGGGTGTTGTTATTATGTTTCTGTGTTATTTTTACCGCCTGATAACACTGATGATTTAAGGAGTTGTTATTGTGTCTCAGTGTTATCAATACCGCCTGAAAAAATGATGATTCTGGTTGTTGTTATCATGTCTCAGTGTCATTACTACTGCCTGATAACTCTGATGATTCCGGGTGTTATTATGTCTCAGTCTTATTACTACTGCCTGCTAACACTGATAATTCTGGGTGTTTTTATGTATCAGTGTTATTATGACCGCCTGATAACACTGATGATTCCAGGTGTTGTTATTGTGTCTCAGTGTTATTACTACCACTTGATAACACTGATTATTTTGGGTGTTGTTATTATGTCTCAGTGTTATTACTACTGCCTGATAACACTGAAGATTCTAGGTGTTGTTATTGTGTCTCAGTGTTATTATTACCGCCTGATAACACTGATGATTCCAGGTGTTTTTATGTCTCAGTGTTATTATTACCGCCTGATAACACTGATGATTCCAGGTGTTGTTATTATGTCTCAGTGTTATTACTACCGCTTGATAACACTGATAATTCCGGGTGTTATTATGTCTCAGTGTTATTATTACCGCCAGATAACACTGATGATTTAAGGTATTGTTATTGTGTCTCAGTGTTATTACTACCACCTGATAACATTGATAATTCCGGGGTTTTTTTATGTCTCAGTGTTATTATTACCACCTGATAACACTGAAGATTCTTGGTGTTGTTATTTTGTCTCAGTGTTATTATTACCGTCTGATAACACTGATAATTCCGGGTGTTGTTATTATGTCTCAGTGTTATTACTACTGCCTGATAACACTGATGATTCCGGGTGTTATTATGTCTCAGTGTTTTTACTATTGCCTGATAACACTGATGATTCCAGGTATTATTATGTTTCAGTGTTATTACTACCGCCTGATAACACTAATAATTACGGGTGTTGTTATGTCTCAGTGTTATTATTACCGCCTGATAACACTGATGATTTAAGGAGTTGTTATTATGTCTCAGTGTTATTACTACTGCTTGATAACACTGATGATTCCAGGTGTTATTATGTCTCTGTGTTATTACTACCGCCTGATAACTCTGAAGATTCCGGGTGTTATTATGTCTCTGTGTTATTACTACCCCCTGATAACACTGATTATTCCGGGTGTTGTTATTATGTCTCAGTGTTATTACTACCGCCTGATAACACTGATTATTCTGGGTGTTGTTATTATGTCTCAGTGTTATTACTACCGCCTGATAACACTGATTATTCTGGGTGTTGTTATTATGTCTCAGTGTTATTACTACCCCCTGATAACACTGATGATTCCGGGTGTTGTTATGTCTCTGTGTTATTACTACCGCCTGATAACACTGATTATTCCGGGTGTTGTTATTATGTCTCAGTGTTATTATTACCGCCAGATAACACTGATGATTTAAGGTGTTGTTATTGTGTCTCAGTGTTATTACTACCGCTTGATAACACTGATGATTCCAGGTGTTGTTATTATGTCTCAGTGTTATTAGTACTGCCTGATAACACTGATGATTCCAGGTGTTATTATGTCTCGGTTTTATTACTAAGCCTGATAACACTAATTATTCTGGTTGTTGCTATGTCTTGGTGTTATTATTACCGCCTAATAACACTGATAATTCCGGGTGTTGTTATTATGTCTCAGTTTTATTACTACCTCCTGATAACACTGATGATTATAGGTGTTGTTATTGTGTCTCAGTGTTATTACTACCACCTGATAACACTGATGATTCCAGGTGTTGTTATGTCTCAGTGTTATTATTACCGCCTGATAACACTGATTATTCAGGGTGTTGTTTTTATGTCTCAGTGTTATTACTACCGCTTGATAACACTGATGATTCCAGGTGTTATTGTGTCTCAGTGTTATTAGTACCGCCTAATAACACTGATGATTCCGGGTGTTGTTATTATGTTTCAGTGTTATTATTACCACCAGATAACACTGATGATTCCGGGTGTTATTATGTCTCTGTGTTATTATGACTGCCTGATAACACTGATGATTCCAGGTGTTGTTATTGTATCTCAGTGTTATTACTACCGCTTGATAACACTGATTATTCTGGTTGTTGCTATGTCTTGGTGTTATTATTACCGCCTGATAACACTCATGATTCCGGGTGTTGTTATGTCTCAGTGTTATTACTACCGCCTAATAACACTGATAATTCCGGGTGTTGTTATTGTGTCTCAGTGTTATTACTACCTCCTGATAACACTGATGATTATAGGTGTTGTTATTGTGTCTCAGTGTTATTACTACCACCTGATAACACTGATGATTCCAGGAGTTGTTATTGTGTCTCAGTGTTATTACTACCACCTGATAACACTGATGATTCCAGGTGTTAATATATCTCAGTGTTATGAGTACCATCTGATAACACTGATGTTTCCAGGTGTTGTTATTTCTCAGTGTTATCATTACCGCCTGATAACACTGATTATTCCGGGTGTTGTTTTTATGTCTTAGTGTTATTACTACTGCCTGATAACACTGATAATTCTGGGTGTTGTTATTCTGTCTCAGTGTTATTACTACTGCCTGATAACCCATATTATTCCTGGTGTTGTTATTATGTCTCAGTGTTATTATTACCGACTGATAACGCTGATGATTCCAGGTGTTGTTATTGTGTCTCAGTGTTATTACTACCTCCTGATAACACTGATGATTCCAGGTGTTGTTATTGTGTCTCAGTGTTATTAGTACCGCCTGATAACCCATATTATTCCTGGTGTTGTTATTATGTTTCAGTGTTATTATTACCGCCAGATAACACTGATGATTCCGGGTGTTATTATGTCTCAGTGTTATTATGACTGCCTGCTAACACTGATAATTCTGGGTGTTTTTATGTCTCAGTGTTATTATGACTGCCTGATAACACTCATTATTCCAGGTGTTATTATGTCCCAGTGTTATTACTACCGCCTGATAACACTGATTATTCTGGTTGTTGCTATGTCTTGGTATTATTATTACCACCTGATAACACTGATAATTCCGGGTGTTGTTATTATGTCTCAGTGTTATTACTACCTCCTGATAACACTAATGATTCCAGGTGTTAATATCTCAGTGTTATGAGTACTATCTGATAACACTGATGTTTCCGGGTGTTGTTATGTCTCAGTGTTATCATTACCGCCTGATAACACTGATTATTCCGGGTGTTGTTATTCTGTCTGTGTTATTACTACTGCCTGATAACACTGATGATTCTGGGTGTTGTTATTATGTCTCGGTGTTATTACTACTGCCTGATAACCCATATTATTCCTGGTGTTGTTATTATGTCTCAATGTTATTATTACCGCCTGATAACGCTGATGATTCCAGGTGTTGTTATTGTGTCTCAGTGTTATTACTACCGCTTGATAACACTGATGATTCCGGGTGTTGTTATTATGTTTCAGTGTTATTATTACCGCCTGATAACGCTGATGATTCCAGGTGTTGTTATTGTGTCTCAGTGTTATTGCTACCGCTTGATAACACTGATGATTCCGGGTGTTGTTATTATGTTTCAGTGTTATTATTACCGCCAGATAACACTGAAAATTCCAGGTGTTTTTATGTCTCAGTGTTATTATTACCGCCTTATAACACTAACGATTCCAGGTGTTGTTATTGTGTCTCAGTGTTATTACTACCGCTTGATAACACTGATGATTCCAGGTGTTATTGTGTCTCAGTGTTATTAGTACCGCCTAATAACACTGATGATTCCGGGTGTTGTTATTATCTCTCAGTGTTATTATTACCGCCTGATAACACTGACGATTCCAGGTATTGTTATTATGTCTCAGTGTTATTACTACCGTCTGATAACACTGATGATTTAATGTGTTGTTGTTATGTCTCAGTGTTATTACTACCGCCTGATAACACTGATGATTTAATGTGTTGTTATTGTGTCTCAGTGTTATTACTACCGCCTGATAACACTGATAATTCCGGGTGTTTTTATGTCTCAACGTTATTATTACCGCCTGATAACGCTGATGATTCCAGGTGTTGTTATTATGTCTCAGTGTTATTACTACCGCCTGATAACACTGATAATTCCGGGTGTTTTTATGTCTCAACGTTATTATTACCGCCTGATAACGCTGATGATTCCAGGTGTTGTTATTGTGTCTCAGTGTTATTACTACCGCCTGATAACACTGATGATTCCAGGTGTTATTATGTCTCAGTTTTATTACTACCGCTTGATAACACTAATAATTCCGGGTGTTATTATGTCTCAGTGTTATTATTACTGCCAGATAACACTGATGATTTAAAGTGTTGTTATTGTGTCTCAGTGTTAGTACTAGTGCCTGATAACACTGATTAATCTGGGTATTGTTATTATGTCTCAATATTATTACTACCGCTTGATGTGTCTGATTGCTATTACTTTTGATTTTAGTATTGGGTGGGTTTTTACTCCTAACTGTTGATACGGGTGATTCTAGGTCATTCTTAGACCTCTTTCACACTGATATTTAGTAGTGAAGGTAGGCCATTCTGTGCTGGGATAGCCTGCCGTAGTTTTTTGGATTCAGCATTACTGGATGTTACAAGAAAGGAAGACGGTACTATTAACTATAATTAGTTCTGGCGAAGATGCAGCCACTTGCAGTGGTTTTTGTGTGGCCGAATCCAGGCATCTTTGGTGGATAGCGGTCAGATGTTGGGCATTCCCCATTATGGCCAATTCTGGGGGCATTCTGGTACCATCTGTCAGTGCTGGACATAGAAAGCTCCTGCAAGATGAAACTAGCCTTAATGTCTGTTGCTACTAATGTTTCTTACTTTTAATATTAATACTAGGTGTTAATATTACTGCCAGGTATAACCATTACTATTCACCATCATTGATAATTCTGGGATTATATTATCACTGCCGGGTGTAGCTATTTCCATTGGACATCACTGATAATTCCGGGTTCTCCTATCATTTCCAGGTGTATCACTTACTGTTGGACATCACTGATTCTTTTCGGTTGTATGATTGTAACTATTACAGTTAAGCTTCACTGATGATTCTGGGTTGTACTGTTACTGTCGGTTATAACTATTATTGTAGATCATTAGTGATGAGTCTAAGTTATAATTTTGCTGCCGGTGTAATTATTACCGTTTGATGTCACTGATTATTCTGGGTTGTACTATTACTATTGGATGTTACTGACAATTCTGGCTTTTACTGCTGGGTGTAACTACTGTATTACTGTTGGATGTCACTGATGATTTTTGGTTGTACTTTAACTCCTGAGTGTAACGATTATTGTTTGACCTCACTGTTCTGGGTTTTCTCTTGCTGTTGGTCTTCACTGATGATTCTGGTTTGTACTATTTCTGCCGGGTGTAACTACAGAAACTGCCATTACTAAATTGTCTAATGATCTCCTGACAGCAAAAAAGAAATGGCAACTACTCTCTACTGATTCTTCTGGTTCTCTCTTCACTGTTTGACACTGTAGACCACCATCTTCTTCTCACCATGCTCAGCTCAATTGACCTGGCTCTCTTCCTACCTCTCTGGCCGCTCCTTTAGTGTATCATTTGCTGGCTCTACTTCTCCTCTTCCTTAAGACGTTGGGGTTTCACAAGGTTCAGTCCTAGGTCCTCTTCTCTCTCTACACAGCCCCCATCGGACAGACTAATAGTAGATTTGGCTTTCAGCTTTTTAATTGTGCTGATGACACCCAGCGATACACTTCATCCCCTGACATCACCCCTGCTTTACTCCAAAACACCAATAATTGTCTGGCAGCTGTCTATTACATAATGTACTCCAGTGCATGTCTCTCTGCTGTTTCTGTCATCATGTCCTCCAGTGGATGTCTCTCAGCTGACATCATGTCCTCCAGTGCATGTCTCTCCACTGTCTCTAACATCATGTCCTCCAGTGCATGTCTCTCCACTGTCTCTAACATCATGTCCTCCAGTGCATGTCTCTCAGCTGTCTCTAACATCATGTCCTCCAGTGCATGTCTCTCAGCTGTCTCTGACATCGTGTCCTCCAGTGCATGTCTCTCAGCTGTCTCTAAAATCATGTCCTCTCTGTATCTAAAACTGAACCTCTCAAAAACTGAACTTCTTGTCTTTCCCTCATCTACTAACCCAGCTAAACTGGATATTTCAATTTCAGTCTGCGGCACTACCATAACTCTGGGGAAGCACCCCCGCTGTCTTGGGGTCATGTTTGACTCAGATCTTTTCTTTGTTTCCCATATATTAACTTTCTCATGATTGTTGTCTGCACGTCTAGAATATCTCCAGAATCCGCCCTTTTCTTACTGTGTAAACGGCCAAATCTGTTGGTGCTTTCATTCATTCTCGTCTGGACTACTGCAATCTCCTTCTCAGTAAACTCTTCCCCCTTTAGTCTGTCCTAAGTGCTGCAGCCAGGCTCATCTATCTGTCCAGCCGCTACACTGATGCTACTAGCCTGTGCTAGTCACTTCACTGGTTGTCCATCCACCACAAAATACAGTTCAAACTTCACACCCAGAAAGCTCACCACAGTGCTACACCTCCTACATCTCCTCCTCATCTCTGTCTACCATCCTACCCGTGCTCTCCACAGTGCTACACCTCCTACATCTCCTCCTCATCTCTGTCTACCATCCTACCCGTGCTCTCCACAGTGCTGCACCCCCTACATCTCCTCCTCATATCTGTCTACCATCCTACCTGTGCTCTCCACAGTACTGTACCCCCTACATCTCCTCCTCATCTCTGTCTACCATCCTACCCGTGCTCTCCACAGTGCTACACCTCCTACATCTCCTCCTCATCTCTGTCTACCATCCTACCCGTGCTCTCCACAGTGCTACACCTCCTACATCTCCTCCTCATCTCTGTCTACCATCCTACCCGTGCTCTCCACAGTGCTACACCTCCTACATCTCCTCCTCATCTCTGTCTACCATCCTACCTAGTGTTATTATTACCGCCTGATAACACTGATTATTCAGGGTGTTGTTTTTATGTCTCAGTGTTATTACTACCGCTTGATAACACTGATGATTCCAGGTGTTATTGTGTCTCAGTGTTATTAGTACCGCCTAATAACACTGATGATTCCGGGTGTTGTTATTATGTTTCAGTGTTATTATTACCACCAGATAACACTGATGATTCCGGGTGTTATTATGTCTCTGTGTTATTACTACTGCCTGCTAACACTGATAATTCTGGGTGTTTTTATGTCTCAGTGTTATTATGACTGCCTGATAACACTGATGATTCCAGGTGTTGTTATTGTATCTCAGTGTTATTACTACCGCTTGATAACACTGATTATTCTGGTTGTTGCTATGTCTTGGTGTTATTATTACCACCTGATAACACTCATGATTCCGGGTGTTGTTATGTCTCAGTGTTATTACTACCGCCTAATAACACTGATAATTCCGGGTGTTGTTATTGTGTCTCAGTGTTATTACTACCTCCTGATAACACTGATGATTATAGGTGTTGTTATTGTGTCTCAGTGTTATTACTACCGCCTGATAACACTGATGATTATAGGTGTTGTTATTGTGTCTCAGTGTTATTACTACCACCTGATAACACTGATGATTATAGGTGTTGTTATTGTGTCTCAGTGTTATTACTACCACCTGATAACACTGATGATTCCAGGAGTTGTTATTGTGTCTCAGTCCTACCCGTGCTCTCCACAGTGCTGCACCCCCTACATCTCCTCCTCATCTCTGTCTACCATCCTACCTGTGCTCTCCACAGTACTGTACCCCCTACATCTCCTCCTCATCTCTGTCTACCATCCTACCTGTGCTCTCCACAGTGCTACACCTCCTACATCTCCTCCTCATCTCTGTCTACCATCCTACCTGTGCTCTCCACAGTGCTACACCTCCTACATCTCCTCCTCATCTCTGTCTACCATCCTACCTGTGCTCTCCACAGAGCTGTACCCCTACATCTCTCCTCATCTCTGTCTACCATCCTACCTGTGCTCTCCACAGTGCTACACCTCCTACATCTCCTCCTCATCTCTGTCTACCATCCTACCTGTGGCTCTCCACAGTGCTACACCTCCTACATCTCCTCCTCATCTCTGTCTACCATCCTACCTGTGCTCTCCACAGTGCTGTACCCCCCTACATCTCCTCATCTCTGTCTACCATCCTACCCGTGCTCTCCACAGTGCTGCACCCCTACATCTCCTCCTCATCTCTGTCTACCATCCTACCCATGCTCTCCACATTGCTGCACCCCTTCATCTCATCATCTCTGTCTACCATCCTACCTGTACTCTCCACAGTGCTGTACCCCCTACATCTCCTCCTCATCTCTGTCTACCATCCTACCTGTACTCTCCACAGTGCTGCACCTCCTACATCTCCTTCTCATTTCTGTCTACCATCCTACCGGTGCTCTCCACAGTGCTGCACCCCCTACATCTCCTCCTCATCTCTGTCTACCATCCTACCTATACTCTCCACAGTGCTGCACCTCCTACATCTCCTTCTCATCTCTGTCTACTATCCTACCTGTGCTCTCCACAGTGCTGCACCCCTACATCTCCTCCTCATCTCTGTCTACCATTCTACCTGTGCTCTCCACAGTGCTGCACCCCTACATCTCCTCCTCATCTCTGTCTACCATCCTACCTGTGCTCTCCACAGTGCTACACCTCCTACATCTCCTCCTCATCTCTGTCTACCATCCTACTGTGCTCTCCACAGTGGCTACACCTCCTATATCTCCTCCTCATCTCTGTCTACCATCCTACCTGTGCTCTCCACAGTGCTGTACCCCCTACATCTCCTCCTCATCTCTGTCTACCATCCTACCCGTGCTCTCCACAGTGCTGCACCCCTACATCTCCTCCTCATCTCTGTCTACCATCCTACCCATGCTCTCCACATTGCTGCACCCCTTCATCTCATCATCTCTGTCTACCATCCTACCTGTACTCTCCACAGTGCTGTACCCCCTACATCTCCTCCTCATCTCTGTCTACCATCCTACCTGTACTCTCCACAGTGCTGCACCTCCTACATCTCCTTCTCATTTCTGTCTACCATCCTACCGGTGCTCTCCACAGTGCTGCACCCCCTACATCTCCTCCTCATCTCTGTCTACCATCCTACCTGTACTCTCCACAGTGCTGCACCTCCTACATCTCCTTCTCATCTCTGTCTACTATCCTACCTGTGCTCTCCACAGTGCTGCACCCCTACATCTCCTCCTCATCTCTGTCTACCATCCTACCTGTGCTCTCCACAGTGCTGCACCCCTACATCTCCTCCTCATCTCTGTCTACCACTCTACTCATGCTCTTGTTGTAACTATTACTGTTGGGCATCATTGATAGTTCTGGTTTTCTTTTGCTGCCGCATGTAATTATTTCTGTTGACTGGTCACTGTTAATTCTGGGTTGTACTATTACTGCGGGTTGGAACTGTTGCCGTTGGACATCACTGATGATTCTGTTTTTTTTTATTACTGCTGGGTGTAACTATTACTGCTGGATATCACTGATATATCTGGGTTGTACTATTACTGCCAGGTGTAACTATTACTGTTGGATGTCACTGATATATCTCGGTGTACTATTACTGCAGGGTGTAACTATTACTGTTTGATGTCACTGTTATATTTATGTTGTAATATTACTGCTGGGTTTAACTGTTACTGTTGGAAATCACTGCTTTATCTGTGTTTTCTATTACTGCTGGGTGTAACTATTACTGTTGGATCTCACTAATTATCTTGGGTTGTACTATTACTACTGGATGTACCTATTACTGTTGGATGTCACTGATATATCTGGATGTACTATTACTGCAGGGTATTACTATTACTGTTGGATGTCACTGATATATCTACGTTGTACTATTACTGCTGGGTCTATCTATTACTGTTGGATATCACTGATGATTCTGGGTTGTACTATTACTGCCGGGTGTAAGTATTACTGTTGGATATCACTGATGATTCTACGTTGTACTATTATTGCCCGGGTGTACCTATAACTGTTGGATGTCACTGATATATCTCAGTGATCTATTACTGCTGGGTGTAACTGTTACTGTTGGATATCACTGATGATTCTGGGTTGTACTATTACTGCCGGGTGTAAGTATTACTGTTGGATATCACTGATATATCTCAGTGATCTATTATTGCTGGGTGTAACTGTTACTGTTGGATATCACTGATATATCTACGTTGTACTATTATTACCAGGTGTACCTGTTACTGTTGGATGTCACTGATATATGTATGTTGTACTATTACTGCCAGGTGTAACTATTACTGTTGGATGTCACTGATATATCTGGGTGATCTATTACTGCCAGGTGTAACTGTTACTGTTGGATATCACTGATATATTTACATTGTACTATTACTACTGGGTGTAACTATTACTGTTGGATGTCACTGATATATCTGGGTGATCTATTACTGCTGGGTGTAACTATTACTGTTTGATATCACTGATGATTCTGGGTTTTCTATAAATGCTGGGTGTAACTATTACTGTTGGATGTCACTGTTATATCTGGGTTGTTATGTTACTGCTTGGTGTAACTATTACTGTTGGATGTCACTGTTATATCTGGGTTGTACTATTACTACTGGGTGTAACTATTACTGTTGGATATCACTGATATATCTACGTTGTACTATTACTGCTGGGTGTAACTATTACTGTTTGATGTCACTGTTATATTTATGTTGTACTATTACTGCCGGGTGTACCTATTACTGTTGGATGTCACTGATATATCTGGGTGATCTATTACTGCTGGGTGTAACTATTACTGTTGGATGTCACTGTTATATCTGGGTTGTACTATTACTACTGGGTGTAACTATTACTGTTGGATGTCACTGTTATATCTGGGTTGTACTATTACTACTGGGTGTAACTATTACTGTTGGATGTCACTAATATATGTATGTTGTACTATTACTGCCAGGTGTGCCTATTACTGTTGGATGTCACTGATATATCTGGGTGATCTATTACTGCTGGGTGTACCTGTTACTGTTTGATATCACTGATGATTCTGGGTTTTCTATAAATGCTGGGTGTAACTATTACTGTTGGATGTCACTGATATATCTGGGTGATCTATTACTGCCAGGTGTAACTGTTACTGTTGGATATCACTGATATATCTACATTGTACTATTACTACTGGGTGTAACTATTACTGTTGGATGTCACTGATATATGTATGTTGTACTATTAGTGCCGGATGTACCTATTACTGTTGGATGTCACTGATATATCTGGGTGATCTATTACTACCAGGTGTAACTGTTACTGTTGGATATCACTGATATATCTACATTGTACTATTACTACTGGGTGTAACTATTACTGTTGGATGTCACTGATATATCTGGGTGATCTATTACTGCTGGGTGTAACTGTTACTGTTTGATATCACTGATGATTCTGGGTTTTCTATAAATGCTGGGTGTAACTATTACTGTTGGATGTCACTGTTATATCTGGGTTGTTATGTTACTGCTTGGTGTAACTATTACTGTTGGATGTCACTGTTATATCTGGGTTGTACTATTACTACTGGGTGTAACTATTACTGTTGGATATCACTGATATATCTACGTTGTACTATTACTGCTGGGTGTAACTATTACTGTTTGATGTCACTGTTATATTTATGTTGTACTATTACTGCCGGGTGTACCTATTACTGTTGGATGTCACTGATATATCTGGGTGATCTATTACTGCTGGGTGTAACTATTACTGTTGGATGTCACTGTTATATCTGGGTTGTACTATTACTACTGGGTGTAACTATTACTGTTGGATATCACTGATTATTTTGGGTTGTATTATTAATGCTGAATGAAACTATTACTGCTGGATGTTATTGATCATTCTGGTTGTACTGTTACTGCCGTTTGTAACTGTTGCCATTGGATATCACTTATTATTCTTTGTACGGATGAATGTATCACTTTGGACCAAAATGGTTTCAGTCCGAACTTTGCTATTTTTTGGACGAATCTACTATAACAGCAAGTAATGCCATTTTTGTGCACATATCGGCAGGAAAAAAGCACTAAAAAAGGGAAGAAGAAGGACTCTTACATGACCCTGAGAGGAAGTGGGCGGTAGGGCTTGCCCTGATTGGTTCCAGGCTGACAGACAGCCTGTATGAGCCAATCAATGCCTCAGCATCTTAGGGAGTCACAAAGAGTCAGAAATCAGTCAAGCTTATTGCCAAGGAGAGTGAAGGGAAAGGCTAGAATTACAAAAAAAAAAGAATTGTGTGTGTAGAATAGGGACAGGCAGGGAAAGCTTTCAGCCAGGAAGGCATGAAGGGAAGGGATGAGGCTGCTGTCCCTCCCAGCAGAACTGCAGCTGCTGCAACCATCAAAAACAGCAGCCTGCAATGAAGGGGAGGGGGTTGAAATAAGTGTTCTGCCATCAATCTAGCATAGTATATATAATACTAGTGAAGCCCCAGTGTCAGGTAGTCTCACATATTTAATTTATATATTTTTTGTTTTAGTTTGCAAAACCGTATACATCGGTAATTAAGAACAAAATATTAGGGCTAAACCCATTTAGCCACACACACAATTCAGTTCCAAATTTTTTTGGGAGGTGGGAGGGAGTTGAATTTAATGAAACCAGCATATAGGTGATCAGTACACAATACACACTAGGGTAACTAATTACCTGTGAGTGTTAATGTGATATTAAGAGTCAGGCCTCAATCGTCTGTTTCATGCATTCCATTTCCACATGGTTGGAATTTAATTTTTTGGGGGGATTTTTTAAATTTAATTCAATCAGCATATGTATGTGATTACTGCAAGGCACGGGGTGGGGCAGCAATCTACCTGTGAGTGATAACGATAAATTGAGCAGCAGGCCACAATCGCCCCTTTTCCATGAATTGCAGTTCCACACTGTTTTAATTTCATTTTTTTTTTTGGGATTGTTACATTTAACTAAACCAGCATATATACATGATAACTGCACAAACAGAGGGTAGGACAGCAATCTACCTGTGAGTGATAACGAGAAGTAGAACGTCAGGCCTCCATCGTCCTTGAATTCCATTTCCACACGATTGGAAGTGACTTTTTTTTTGGGGGGGGGGGGCAAGAGGGTTGTTCAATTTCAATTTATTAAACTTAAACCAGCATACAGGTGATCAGTAGTACACAGGCTAAGGTAGGTTAGCACTTGTGAGTGTTGACACAATATTAACCCCTTCAAGACCAAGCCAGTTTTCACCATAAGGACCAAACTACATTTTGCAAATCTGACCTGCCAGTTTATGTGGTAATAACTCTGGAATGCTTTTACTTATCCAACCCATTATGAGATTCTTTTCTCTTGACATATCGTACTTCATGTTAGTGGTAAATTTGAGTCAATATCTTTTACCTTTATTTATAAAAAAAATCAAATTTACATAAAATTTGGAAAGATTCACTATTTTCTTCATTTGAATTTCTCTACTTTAAGGCAGGTAGTGATACATAAAATATTTATTACTTAACATTCCCCAGATGTCTACTTAATGTCGCCCTCATTTTGTAAATCTCGTTTTATTTTTAGGACATTACAAGGCTTAGAATTTTTGAAATTTTTTTTACATTTTTAATAACATTTTCTAAAGTCACTTTTGGGGCTGACATAGTAGTAACCACCCATAAATGATACCATTTTAGAACCTTCTCCCCTGAAATTATTCAACACTGATTTTACAAACTTTAACTCTTTAGGTGTTCCGTAAGAATTAAAGCATCATGATCGCACTCGTAGAATCATGTGCGGATGCGGCAAGAAACCGCATTCCCCCACATACATATACGTGAAAATACGCAAAAGGGGTTAAGGGTCAGGCCTCAATTGTCCATATTCAGTTTCCACAGGGTTGGAATATTTTTTTGGTACTTTTCAATTTAATTAAACCAGCATAGATATGTTATTACTACAGCAATACACAGGGTAGGTCAGCAATCTTCCTGTGAGTGTTAATGTGAAAATGAGCGTCAGGCCTGACCCTTAATCATCCGTTATTGTTCATTTATTTCTCCATATAGGTGATTAACACCAATATACAGGCCAGCACACAAAAGTATCTGTGAGGGAAAATGAATTTAGTTAGGCCTAAGTCAGTTTCCCTTTGTTTCTGTGTTCACAAACACGTTTCCGGTCATTTTTTATTATTAGGGACTGTTTATATTCAAACTAGCAGCATATATATATATGATTATTACACCAGTTGACATGGTATCACACAAAAGTATCTGGTAGTGATTTAGGGTTTCCCTTAATTCACACATTTTTAATCAATTATTTTTTTTATTTTTTATTTTTTTTGGGGGGGGGGGTGTTGATTATATTCAAACTATCAGCATATATACGCGATTACGACACCAATACACAGGTTGGTGCACAGCATTATCTGAGAAGCCCAAAAATGCCCGGGCTACGGAAGGTTTCCAAATGAAAGATCCAGATTGTGGGTAATAGTAACACCAACTATCCGTCCACAAGTAGTAGTAGTAGTAGGCCACAGTTGTCCCAGCTGGCTTCGGAAAGGTGCAACATTATAGTTGAGGAGAAAGAGAATGAGATTATGGATGGATGGCTCACTCCTCCTCTCAGTCACAGCAGGATGATGTGGAGGTGAATTTAGAGTCTACCAACGTGCCATGGAGCCAGAGGTCACAGCGTTCCTCCTGCTCCTCCTCCTTGCAGCCCTAGAGAAGCTTTTCAGTGGAGTCCTCTCAGTCTTCACTGCCTCTTCCTAGAGGGGTGCCTTTCTTTTTCCTAAAAAGTGACAAGTAAACCCTACCACGCCCTACGGCAGATAGTCAAGAGGGTCTTCCTGTTGGCGACTTGTGTGAGAGCCCTCACCATTTGGGCTGCCCCGAGGATGAGGCTGGTGACCCCAGGCAAAGCCGTGTTGGTAGTGGTGGTAGTAGTGGCACCCATAGCCGCGGTATTGGCGTTGGGGGCAGTGACAGTGGCAGTTGAGGAAGAGGTGGAGAGGGGGTCCTGAGAAGGCAACATCATTGGAGAAGGGCGGTTGCGGCAGCAATAAAGAGCAGAAACCACGTAACTCCCCAAAAAACAGCCAGGGACACAGTTTCTTTGTGATCTGGTGATGCCGCTGACACTGTGGGTGGGTTAGGCCCAAAACATGCCAGAGCTAAGCCCAGCTTGGATGACTGTAGCTCTGTGCGAGCAACTCCCATATGGCGCTTTTTCTCCACAAGGCGGGCACACAAAACCAGTCGTGTGCATGATCTGCAGAGTAAAATAAGCCGTGGCCGTTGAAACACAATCATAGGTACCAGGGCTCTACTGCAGCACATGAGGCGGCGTCTCTGGATACTTTGGAAAAATACAACTGGCCAGAATTCCCAATCAGAAAAGTCTGTCCTCCTGCTCCTCTTTGTGGCAGCCAACCCGCATTTCCAAGCAATACGGTATCTTTGTCTTCATCACCTTCTTCTTCTCCAGCAAAGACTCCTTCTTGTCCTCCACTCCATCTTGAGACATCTATAACAGAATGTTTGGCCATGAAAAAACTTTTCTTCACCAGTAATTAGCTTGTCTACAAGCTGAACCCCCACCTGGCCTCATTGCTGGTGGTGTAGTCGCTGCAGTACCATTGTAGTAGTGCCTTGTACTCTAGAATGCGGGCCACTCCTTGCATTTCTCCACATTGGACACCTGGAGGATCTTTTTCGGTAGGGATAGTGTATGTCTTTTACTGGGTCAATGTTTTTTTGCAGCAGTGGAGCAGCAGTACCCCAGAAAGATGACCAAGTCCTTTTGACCCTCTCCTACCATATCATGGGGCTGGCTCTCACAGTAGGCCCTTATCTATCTTCTCTTTCGCCATGGACACCTTCCCGTCCCCAATAGAAGCTGGGCACAGGGTCACTTGCACTACCCCTCCTTCCTATCACATGTGTGCGGTCAAGTGTTGCCACGGCCTGGAAGACAGTATCCACACCAGCGAGCAGTTTCTCAAGTACAGTTTCTCAAGTCTTCCCCCCAACTCCAACTGGACAAGGTTGTCAACGACAGTGGACGCAACATCCCGGTCGCCCTGAACCTGAGCGAAATAACACATGCTCCCAGCAGGGCCTTTTTAAAAAAATGTACCGGCTTACGCAAGGTGCTGGCAATGTCCAGGAGACTGTCCCTCTTTTCAGCCATTCTCACGTGGTGAGGAACGCTCTTCTGGACAACCAAATGGTCTGCAGCTACACCGCTTAATTCGTGACGTTCCAGCTGTGAATCCCAACTGGTATTCAACATTACACATGCTCGAGCAGCGGAAATCCGTGAATGATCTGGTCATGCATCAGACCGCCTTGGCAGGGAGCAGTGGCAGCTCATGCCGTTCATGCTGCAGTTGTCCCTCATCCCCCTCATATGTATTTTTGAAGAGACTCTGGCAGTCATGCAACAGGTGGCCCTGTGTAGCTGTTGGGGACCCCCAGTGAGAAACCTTGGGGGGTTGAATCAGAGGTGAAAGAGGAGACACCGCCCACGACACCCAATGGTCTCAGTGGGGAGGCCAGAATTGTACGTGTATGCTCGCTTGCTTATGCAGTGACAGGTGTATCGGTGACATCACTAGTCTGATGGACAGCCAAGCGTTTAGACCCTCACTATCAAAGCAAAATGGGAAATGTTTTCCTTTTGCAGAAATGGGGGACAAATTACGTTATTACCAGAAAACACTGTGGTACACATTTTGCCACAGCTTATGGGGAATTAACTAACCTTCAAGGCAATTGGAGCAACTTTGGTTCGACCTGATTTTAAAAAAAATTGGCAAAACTTTACTGTGTTGTTACTGTGACTGTTGGATGTCATTAATTATTCTGAGCTTACTATTACTACCTGGTATACCTATTACTGTTGGATGTCACCAATATATCTGGGTTGTACTATTACTGCCGGGTGTAACTATTACTGTTGGATGTCACTAATTATTCTGGGCTTACTATTACTGCCGGGTGTAACTATTACTGTTGGATGTCACTAATTATTCTGGGCTTACTATTACTGTCGGGTGTAACTATTACTGTTGGGTATCACTCATTATTCTGGGTGTACTATTACTGCCGGATGTAACTATTACTGTTGGATGTCACTGATATATCTGGGTGTACTATTACTGCTGGGTGTAACTATTACTGTTGGATGTCACTGATATATCTGGGTGTACTATTACTGCCAGGTGTAACTATTACTATTGGATGTCACTAATTATTCTGGGCTTACTATTATTGCCGGGTGTAACTATTACTGTTGGATGTCACTGATATATCTTGGTGTACTATTACTGCCAGGTGTACCTATTACTGTTGGATGTCACTGATATATATGGGTTGTACTATTACTGCCAGGTGTACCTATTACTGTTGGATGTCACTGATATATATGGGTTGTACTATTACTGCCAGGTGTACCTATTACTGTTGGATGTCACTGATATATATGGGTTGTACTATTACTGCTGGGTTTAACTATTATTGTTGGACGTCACTGATGCTTCTGGGTTTTCTATTATTGCGGGGTGTAACTATTACTGTTGGATATCACTGATGATTGTGAGATTTCTATTACTGCTGGGTGTATCTATTACTCTTGCCTGTCACTGATGATTCTGGGTTATAGTGTACTATTACTGCCGGGTGTAACTATTACTGTTGGATGTCACTGATTTATCTGGGTTGTACTATTACTGCTGGGTGTAACTATAACTGTTGGATGTCACTGATGTTTCTGGGTTTTCTATCGCTGTCGGGTGTAACTATTACTGTTGTTACTATTACTGTTGGATGTCACTGATGTTTTTGGGATTTCTATCACTGTCGGGTGTAACTATTACTGTTGTTACTGTTACTGTTGGATATCACTGATGATTCTAGGTTTTCTATGACTGTTAATGTTGGATGTCATTGATTGCTCTGCGTTTTCTATTACTGCCAAGTGTACTTATTACTGTTGGCTGTCACTGATGATTCTGGGTTTTAGTGTACTATTACTGCCAGGTGTAACTGTTACTGTTGGATGTCACTGATTATTCTGGGTTTACTATTACTACCGGGTATACCTATTACTGTTGGATGTCACCAATATATCTGGGTTGTACTATTTCTGCCGGGTGTAACTATTACTGTTGGATGTCACTAATTATTCTGGGCTTACTATTACTGCCGGGTGTAACTATTACTGTTGGATGTCACTAATTATTCTGGGCTTACTATTACTGTCGGGTGTAACTATTACTGTTGGGTATCACTCATTATTCTGGGTGTACTATTACTGCCGGATGTAACTATTACTGTTGGATGTCACTGATATATCTGGGTGTACTATTACTGCTGGGTGTAACTATTACTGTTGGATGTCAACTGATAATCTGGGTGTACTATTACTGCAGGTGTAACTATTACTATTGGATGTCACTAATTATTCTGGGCTTACTATTATTGCCGGGTGTAACTATTACTATTGGATGTCACTGATATATCTGGTGTACTATTACTGCCAGGGTGTACCTATTACTGTTGGATGGTCACTGATATATATGGTGTACTATTACTGCCAGGCTGTACCTATTACTGTTGGATGTCACTGATATATATGGGTTGTACTATTACTGCCAGGTGTACCTATTACTGTTGGATGTCACTGATATATATGGGTTTGTACTATTACTGCTGGGTTTAACTATTATTGTTGGACGTCACTGATGCTTCTGGGTTTTCTATTATTGCGGGGTGTAACTATTACTGTTGGATATCACTGATGATTGTGAGATTTCTATTACTGCTGGGTGTATCTATTACTCTTGGCTGTCACTGATGATTCTGGTTATAGTGTACTATTACTGCCGGGTGTAACTATTACTGTTGGATGTCACTGATTTATCTGGGTTGTACTATTACTGCTGGGTGTAACTATTACTGTTGGATGTCACTGATGTTTCTGGGTTTTCTATCGCTGTCGGGTGTAACTATTACTGTTGTTACTATTACTGTTGGATGTCACTGATGTTTTTGGGATTTCTATCACTGTCGGGTGTAACTATTACTGTTGTTACTGTTACTGTTGGATATCACTGATGATTCTAGGTTTTCTATGACTGTTAATGTTGGATGTCATTGATTGCTCTGCGTTTTCTATTACTGCCAAGTGTACTTATTACTGTTGGCTGTCACTGATGATTCTGGGTTTTAGTGTACTATTACTGCCAGGTGTAACTGTTACTGTTGGATGTCACTGATTATTCTGGGTTTACTATTTCTGCCGGGTGTAACTATTACTGTTGGATATCACTGATATATCTGGGTTGTTATGTTACTGCTGAGTGTAACTATTACTGTTGGATGTCACTAATTATTTTGGGTTGTACTATTACTACTGTATGTAACTATTACTGTTGGATGTCACAGATTTTCTGGATTTTCTATTTCTGCCAGATGTAACCTTTACTGTTGGATGTCACTTATGATTCTGGGTTGTACTATTACTGCTGGGTGTATTTATTACTGTTGGAAATCACTAATAATGATTCTGATTTTACTATTATTGTTGGACGTCACTGATTATTCTGGGTTTTCTATCACTGTCACGTGTAACTGTTAGTGTTGGATGTCACTGATATATCAGGGTGTACTATTACTGCCAGGAGTACCTATTACTTTTGGCTGTCACTAATGATTCTGGGTTGTAGTGTACTATTAATGCTGGGTGTAACTATTACTGTTGGATGTCATTGATATATCTGGGTTGTACTATTACTACTGGGTGTAACTATTATTGTTGGACGTCACTGATGATTCTGGGTTGTAGTGTACTATTACTGCTGGGTGTACCTATTACTGTTGGCTGTCACTAATGATTCTGGGTTGTAGTCTACTATTACTGCTGGGTGTACCTATTACTGTTGGACGTCATTGATGATTCTGGGTTTTCTATAACTGCCGGATGTAACTATTACTGTTAAATGTCACTGATGATTCTGGGTTGTAGTGTACCATTACTGCCGGGTGTAACTATTACTGTTGGATGTCACTGATGATTCTGGGCTTCCTATGACTGTTACTGTTGGATGTCATTGATTGCTCTGCATTCTTTATTACTGCCGAGTGAATCTATTACTGTTGGCTGTCATTGATGATTCTGGGTTTTAGTGTACTTTTACTGTCAGGTGTAACTGTTACTGTTGGATGTCGCTGATTTTTCTGGGTTGTACTATTACTGCCGGGTATAACTGTTACTGTTGGATGTCACTGATGATTGTGGGTTTTCTATTATTGCTGGGTGTAACTATTATTGTTGGATGTCACCGATTACTCTAGATTTTCTATTCCTGCCAGGTGTACCTATTACTGTTGGATGTCACTGATGATTCTGGGTTGTGCGTTTACTGTCGAATGTAGCTATTACTGTTGGATGTCACTGATTACTCTGGATTTTCTATTCCTGCCCGGTGTATCTATTACTCTTGGCTGTCACTGATGATTCTGGGTTGTACTATTACTGCCGGGTGTAACTATTACTGTTGGACGTCACTGATTATTCTGGGTTTTCTATTTCTGAGCAGTGTTACTATTGCTGATTGTTATTATTACTGCAGGGTGTTGCTTTTGCTGTGAGCTATTAATATCTTGGTTGCTCTTAGTTGTTATTACTGGTGTGAGTTACTGTTTCTGGTGGGTATTACTATTGCTGCTCGGTGTTACTTCTGCTGCATGGCATCCATTAATTTAATGCTCTCAGTAATAAAATAAAAGCTTTAGTGACTTTATAACTAGTGCCAGGTATATTATTTCCCAGTAAAAATTAGAGCCGCCAACCTCCATCAGCCTCCTATCAGATCCTTACGCTCCATCAGCCTCCCATCAGATCCCCACGTTCCATCAGCCTCCCATCAGATCCCCATGCTCCATCAGCCTCCCATCAGATCCTTACTCTCCATCAGCCTCCCACCAGGTCCCCCAACTTTCCACAGCCTCCATCAGCCTCCCACCAGGTCCCCAACCTCCATCAGCCTCCCATCAGATCCTTACGCTCCATCAGCCTCCCATCAGGTCCCCTAACCTCCATCAGCCTCCCATCAGATCCCCACGCTCCATCAGCCTCCCATCAGATCCCTATGCTCCATCAGCCTCCCATCAGGTCCCCCAACCTCAATCAGCCTCCCATCAGGTCCCCCAACCTCCATCAGCCTCCATCAGATCCCCACGCTTCATCAGCCTCCCATCAGGCTCCCCAATCTCCATCAGCCTCCCATCAGATCCCCACGCTCCATGAGCCTCCCATCAGGTCCCCCAACCTCCATCAGCCTCCCATCAGATCCCACAACCTCCATCAGCCTCCCACCAGGTCCCCCAACCTCCATCAGCCTCCCATCAGACCCCTACGCTCCATCAGCCTCCCACCAGGTCCACCCAACCTCCATCAGCCTCCCATCAGATCCCCACGCTCCATGAGCCTCCCATCAGGTCCCCCAACCTCCATCAGCCTCCCATCAGATCCCACAACCTCCATCAGCCTCCCACCAGGTCCCCCAACCTCCATCAGCCTCCCATCAGACCCCTACGCTCCATCAGCCTCCCACCAGGTCCACCCAACCTCCATCAGCCTCCCATCAGATCCCCACGCTCCATGAGCCTCCCACCAGGTCCCCCAACCTCCATCAGCCTCCCATCAGATCAGAACCCCCCAGTCATAATCAGACCTCAGATCAGACATTACAAAAAAAATAAAAGCACTTACCTTGCTAGTTTTGGACGGTACTGTAGATCGAGCATACACTGCTCAATCACTTCTTGAGTATATTGATGCTCCAAGTATAAAGGAGTATTAGTTGATTTATAGCCAGTGCTGAGTATAATAATACACCTAGTTATAAAGAAGTATCAGTGAATGTATAACCAGGGCTGAGTATATTAATGTTTCTAGTTATAAAGGAGTATTACTAGATTTATAGCCAGTGCTGAGTATAATAATTATCCTAGTTATAAAGAAGTATTAGTGAATTTATAATCAGTGCTGAATATATTAATACTCCTATTTATAAAGAAGTATTAGTGGAGTTATAACCAATGGGTACATTAATATTCCTAGTTATGATGAACTATTAGTGGAGTTATGACTAGTACTGAGTATATTAATACTCCTAGTTATAAAGAAGTATTAGTGGATTTATAATCAGTGCTGAATATATTAATACTCCTATTTATAAAGAAGTATTAGTGGAGTTATAACCAATGGGTACATTAATATTCCTAGTTATGATGAACTATTAGTGGAGTTATGACTAGTACTGAGTATATTAATACTCCTAGTTATAAAGAAGTATTAGTGGATTTATAATCAGTGCTGAATATATTAATACTCCTATTTATAAAGAAGTATTATTGGAGTTATAGCCAGTGCTGTGTGTATCAATATTCCTAGTTACAAAGAAGTATTAGTGGAGTTATAGCCAGTACTGTGTGTATCAATATTCCTAGTTACAAAGAAGTATTAGTGGATTTATAACCAATCCTGAGAATATTAATATTCCTTTTTATAAACAATTATTAGTGGAGTTATGACTAGTACTGAGTATATTAATACTCCTAGTTATAAAAAAGTATTAGTGGATATATGACCAATGCTGAGTATAATAATACTCCCTTTTTTTTTTTTTTTAAATATAAACAAGTACCAGTACTGAGTATATTAATACTCCTAGTTATAAAGAAGTATTAGTGGAGTTATAACCAATGCTGAGTATATTAATACTCCTTTTTATAAACAATTATTAGTCGAGTTATGACCAGTACTGAGTATATTAATACTCCTAGTTATAAAGAAGTATTAGTGGATATATTACCAATGCTGAGTATAATAATACTCTCTCTCTCTCTTTTTTTTTTTAAATAAAATATAAACAAGTTCCAGCGCTGAGTATATTAATACTCCTAGTTATAAAGAAGTATTAGTGGATTTATAACCAGTGCTGAGGCAGGCATTGTGTGGGGCTGTTTGGGTTGGGGGGCTGGTCTGTCACCCCCTGTGGCTGGTTCTGTTAAGGATAACCCTGCGGCCGGGGTTACTGGTGTGCCAGGCTGAATGAATGCTCTCATGGCTTAATTTACAGGATCATAGCTGAATGAGCATCCAACGGCTCTGGGATCACTAGGAAGATGGTGAGAGACATGGGTAACTGCTGGCATGTTTACTGGTTGGCATCACTATCTCCCAGTGCTGAATCGGGCACCCCAATGATACACCTGATGTATCTGATGTAAGGGCTTGTGCATGGCAAGCTGACCTAACTCCCCCCGGGGGCAGCGCTGCTGGCAGGGGGAGTTAGAGGGTGCATGAGGCTGACTCGGGGCTGAGGTGGGCGATTCCGATTATGGCCTCGACTGAAAGAGGCGCCGTTCCCTCCTGACGTGTCTGTTTTAGTACGTGCATGCATTACCCATGTAATAACAGTTCTGGAGCATCTCTTCTTATTACTCTTCTTTCTATGTTTGTTTTAACTTTCCTATGTTATTCCTACTAGAAGTTTGTGAATAAAGGTGAATTTCAGTGTTACTAAGTGTCAGCACTGATTAGATTAGTGCAGGGACACACTCCTCCTCTGGTAACAGCCAGATGGACAGAAACTGGAATAGATACTCCAGGATTGTTATTACATGGGCAATGCAAGCAGATACTAAAACAAACCGACGTCCATCACTATTATCCTCATGATGAATATCTCCCAAAGCCACACTGGGAAGCACAGCATTACAGAAGTATAGTGTCCCGAAGGTGGAGTCATATAAAGTAATAGGAGTAATAGAAGTCACAGAGTATATTGGCAGGTGTAAAAGGAGGGGTTGAGAGTAATAGGAATCACATAGTATATTGAGAGGAGTAATATGGAGTAAAAGGAGGGGTTAAGAGTAATAGTGGAGTTATATAGAATAATGGGAGGAGTAATATTTAATAAAGGGAGATGTTACAGAGTAATAGGAGCAGTTATATAGAGTAATAGGAGTTATATATCAAGTAAGAGGAGGAGTTATATAGAGTATTAGGAGGAGTTACATATGGAGTAATAGGTGGAGTTATAAAGAAAGTAATAGGAGGAGTTATATAGAGTAATAGGAGGAGTTACATATGGAGTAATAGGTGGAGTTATAAAGAAAGTAATAGGAGGAGTTATATAGAGTAATAGGAGGAGTTATATGGAGCAATAGGATGAGTTACATATGGAGTAATAGGAGGAGTTATATGGAGCAATAGGAGGAGTTATATGGAGTAATAGGATGAGTTATATATAGTAATAGGAGGAGTTATATATAAAGTAATAGGAGGAGTTATATGGAGTAATATGAGACGTTATATAGAGTAACAGGAGGAGTTATGTGCAGTGATAGGATAAGTTATATATAGTAATAGGAGGAGTTATATATAAAGTAACAGGAGAAGTTATATGGAGTAATAGCAGACGTTATATAGTGTAATAGAGGTTATATATGAAGTAATAAGATGAGTTATATAGAGTAATAGGAGGAGTTATATACAAAGTAACGGGGAGTTATATGAAGTAATAGAAGAAGTTAGAGTAATAGGAGGAGTTATATAGGTTAATAAAAGGAGTTATATATGAAGTAATATATGGAGCAATAAGAGTTATACATAGTAATAGCAGTAGTTATATGGAGCATTAGGGGAGTCATGGATATAATATAAAGAGTTATATAGAGTAATAGGAGCAGTTATGTGGAGTAATAGGAGCAGTTATGTGGAGTAATAGGGGGAATTATATGGAATAATATCAGGAGTTATATAGAGTAATAGGAATAGTTATAATGATTAATAGGAGAAGTTGTATGGAGTAATAGGAGGAGTAACAGGAGGAGTTACATAGAATAACTCATAGAATATGAAGTAATAGGATGAGTTATATAGAGTAATAGGAGGCGTTATATATGGGGCAATGGGTGGAGTTATATATAAAGTAATAGGATAAGTTATATGCAGTAATAGGAGGACTTATATGGAGTAATAGGAGGAGTTATGTAGAGTAATAGGAGGTGTTATATGGAGTAATAGGAGGAGTTATATATAGTAATAGGAGTCATATACAAAGTAACAGGAGGAGTTATATATGGAGTAATAGGAGGAGTTATATGGAGTAATAGGAGGAGTTATGTAGAGTAATAGGAGGCGTTATATGGAGTAATAGGAGGAGTGATATATAGTAATAGGAGGAGTTATATACAAAGTAACAGGAGGAGTTATATATGAAGTAATAGAAGAAGTTAGAGTAATAGGAGGAGTTCTAGAGATTAATAGGAGGAGTTATATATGAAGTAATATATGGAGTAATAAGAGTTATACATAGTAATATCAGCAGTTATATGGAGCAATAGGGGAGTCATATGGATATGATATAAAGAATTACATAGAGTAATAAGAGTAGTTATGTAGAGTAATAGGATATTTTTTATAGATAGGATATAGTTATATGGATTAATAGGAGGAGTTATATAGAAGTTATATAGAATGATAGGAGCAGTTACATGGAGTAATAGGAGTCATAGGAGGAGTTATTTGGAGTAATAGGAGGAGCTATATAGATTTTTATAGGGAGTTTTATAGAGTGATAGGAGACGATGTACGGAGTAATATTGGAATAATATAGAGTAATAGGGATAAGGATAGCCGAAGATGAGGAATGTGTGTGGTAGTGTTGGAAGGGCTTATGTGGAGTATCTGGTAGTATTAGAGCTTGAGTGAAGTAGTGGGAGAAATTCTATGGAGTAATTGAAGGATGAAGTCGCGGCACCCATTAGTGATGAGTAGACAGGTGGGTTGAATGTCTGAACATACATGTGACATGTGATGAGTCCCGTCACGCACACAGGCAGATGTCCAGGTCAGTTACCAGGGTTTGGATTTGGCGACTTCCAGGTGCAGGTTGAGCCCTGTGCAGTCAGTTTCTTTTCATGCATGGCTTTGATGCTATGATATCAGTACTCGCCTCTCTTCTTACCCTCTCCACCCAACTGAGGCTGTTCTCTGACCCAGCTCAGGGGGGCAGGGGGATGGATGCAATGTCAGCTTCCTTAACTGGTGCTGCATGCTTCTGATACTGTCTATGGAGAGCCCGAGGGTGTGCATGTACGGTGCCCTCACCCCCCACACAGTATGATGTCCTGAATGGTCTGTGACTGACCTAGAAGGTACCATCTAAGGGAACCTCAAGTAGAAAGTGTCCTGCTACAAGGAAAGCATCACCATAGTACTTCCCTGGCATCACATATGAGGACATTAGTCCACTTTCTGTACACGTAGTTGCAGCATCTCTTCCACCCAGTCCGATCTGGAGCTGCATTCACTATAATGCTGGCTGCTGGGTACCTTTGCTCTCAGCTGGGCAGAGTTCTTGTTATGGACTCTGTTCTTCTGCATTGCGTTCTTTGAGATGGACGCAGCAGACTTTGCTTCATGCATACTGAAGCGGATGAAGCTGGTAAGAGCTCAGGACTAAGAAGAAGCTAGCAGAATTGAGAGTGCAGCTCTGGATGACTGATTACTGTGACACACTCATTCAGTAGGACACTTTCACAGATTGCTGGCATACTGAAAGGACAATTATAATAGCTGAAGGCACCGTCCTACTATTGAGATGTTCATGGGAAGGGTTGTGATGAGTAGTGGATGGTGAGGCTTCTGCTTGTGCTCTTTGCTTTGCTTTCTCCACGCTCGTCAAACATTTGCTTTCTACATTCTGCATGTACAGAAGAGTTTATTTTGTGTCTTATTTATGTCTTGTCTTTCCCCTTTACTGTTCCTTGGACTTCCTGTCTTCTCAGTCCAGCCACGGCAAGAAAAGCACAGTAAGGACTATGTCTCTGGGAAGTGAGGTGTGGTGTGAAAAGGGTCTTTTGTGTGGGAGGTAGTGAAATGTTAAAGGGCCAGCAATATAAGTTATGGGTTCGCAGTGTAAGATATGGGAAGAGAAGGCGGGTAGTGTCTGTGGAAGGGTCAGTCGTGTAAGATATGAGGAAGGAAGGAGCGTAGTGTCTGTAGAAGGGTCAGCAGCGTATGTATAAGATATGGGTGAAAGAGCGTAGTGTCTGTGGAAGGGTCAGCAGCATACGTATAAGATATGGGTGAAAGAGCGTAGTGTCTGTGGAAGGGTCAGCAGCATACGTATAAGATATGGGTGAAAGAGCGTAGTGTCTGTGGAAGGGTCAGCAGCATACGTATAAGATATGGGGTGAAAGAGCGTAGTGTCTGTGGAAGGATCAGCAGTGTAGGATATGGGGAGAGGAGGGTAGTGTCTGTGGAAGGGTCAGCAGCATACGTATAAGATATGGGTGAAAGAGCGTAGTGTCTGTGGAAGGGTCAGCAGTGTAGGATATGGGGAGAGGAGGGTAGTGTCTGTGGAAGGGTCAGCAGCGTACGTATAAGATATGGGTGAAAGAGCGTAGTGTCTGTGGAAGGGTCAGCAGTGTAACATATAGGGGAAGGAGCGTAGTGTCTGTGGAAGGGTCAGCAGTGTAGGATATGGGGGAGGAGGGTAGTGTCTGTGGAAGGGTCAGTAGTGTAACATATAGGGAGGATATAAGAGTAGTGTCTGTGGAAGGGTCAGTAGTGTAAGGTATAGGGAGGATATAAGGGTAGTGTCTGTGGAATGGTCAGTAGTGTAAGATATAGGGAGGATGTGAAGGTAGTGTCTGTGGAAGGGTCAGCAGTGTAAGATATAGGGAGGATATAAAGGTAGTGTCTGTGGAATGGTCAGTAGTGTAAGATATAGGGAGGAAATGTGGGTTGTGTCTGTGGAAGGGTCTGCAGTGTAAGATATGGAGAATGAAGGAGAGAAACCTCAATGGAAGGGTCAGCAGTGTAAGATAAGGAAGGAGAAGGAGGGTAATGTCTGTGGAAGGTCTGCAGTGTAAGATATGGGAAGAGAAGGAGAAGAACCTCTGTGGAAGGGTCCGCAGTGTAAAATATGGAAAGAGAAGGAGGGTAGTATTGGTGGAAGCGTCCACAGTGTAAGATATGGGTAATGAAGGAGAGACACCTCTGTGGAAGGGTCAGCAGTGTAAGATATGGGAAGAGAAAGAGGGTAATGTCTCTTGAAGGGTCAGCCGTGTAAGATATGAGGAAGGAAGGAGGGTAGTGTCAGTAGAAGGGTCAGTAGTGTAGGATATGGGGGGAGGAGGGTAGTGCCTGTGGAAGGGTCAATAGTGTAGGATATAGGGGGGAGGAGGGTAGTGTCTGTGGAAGGGTCAGCAGTGTAAGATATAGGGAGGATATAAGGGTAGTGTCTGTGGAATGGTCAGTAGTGTAAGATATAGGGAGGATGTGAGGGTAGTGTCTGTGGAAGGGTCAGCAGTGTAAGATATAGGGAGGATATAAGGGTAGTGTCTGTGGAATGGTCAGTAGTGTAAGATATAGGGAGGATATGAGGGTAGTGTCTGTGGAAGGGTCAGTAGTGTAAGATATAGGGAGGAAATGTGGGTTGTGTCTGTGGAAGGGTCCGCAGTGTAAGATATGGGGAATGAAGGAGAGGAACCTCTGTGGAAGGGTCAGCAGTGTAAGATATGGAAAGAGAAGGAGGATAATGTCTGTGGAAGGTCTGCAGTGTAAGATATGGGAAGAGAAGGAGAAGAACCTCTGTGGAAGGGTCCGCAGGGTAAAATATGGGAAGAGAAGGAGGGTAGTGTCTGTGGAAGGGTCTGCAGTGTAAAATATGGGAAGAGAAGGAGGGTAGTGTCTATGGAAGGGTCAGCAATGTAAGATATGGGAAGAGAAGGAGGGTAGTGTCTATGGAAGGGTCAGCAATGTAAGATATGGGAAGAGAAGGAGGGTAGTGTCTGTGGAAGGGTCAGCCGTGTAAGATATGAGGAAGGAAGGAGAGTAGTATTTGTGGAAGGGTCAGCAGTATAAGATATGGGAATGAAGGAGAGGAACCTCTGTGGAAGGGTCAGCAGTGTAAGATATGGGGGAGGAGGGTAGAGTCTGTGGAAGGGTCAGTAGTGTAAGATATAGGGAGGATATAAAGGTAGTGTCTGTGGAAGGGTCAGTAGTGTAAAATATAGGGAGAATATGAGGGTAATGTCTGTGGAAGGGTCAGCAGTGTAAGATATATGGAGGATATAAGGGTAGTGTCTGTGGAAGGATCAGTAGTGTAAGATATAGGGAGGACATGAGGGTAGTGTCTGTGGAAGGGTCAGCAGTGTAAGATATAGGGAGGATATGAGGGTAGTGTCTGTGGAAGGGTCAGCAGTGTAAGATATAGGGAGTATATGAGGGTAGTGTCTGTAGAAGGGTCCAGGAGCATACGTATAAGATATGGGGGCAGGAGCGTAGTGTCTGTGGAAGGGTCAGCAGTGTATTATATGGGGGGAGGAGGGTAGTGTCTGTGGAAGAGTTAGCAGTGTAAGATATGGGAAGAGAAGGAGGGTAGTGT
This sequence comes from Rhinella marina, assembly GCA_900303285.1. Classification (NCBI taxonomy): domain Eukaryota; kingdom Metazoa; phylum Chordata; class Amphibia; order Anura; family Bufonidae; genus Rhinella; species Rhinella marina. The sequence continues at coordinate 18,518 of ONZH01015433.1, read as the reverse complement.
CTGTGGAAGGTCATTAGTGTAGGATATGGGGGAGGAGGGTAGTGCCTGTGGAAGGATCAGTAGTGTAAGATATAGGGTGGAAATGAGGGTAGTGTCTGTGGAAGTATCAGTACTGTAAGATATAGGAGGAGGAGGGTAGTATCTGTGGAAGGGTCAGCAGTGTAACATATGGGGGGTGGAGGGTAGTGTCTCTGGAAGTATCAGTAGTGTAAGATATAGGGGGAGGAGGAGGGTAGTGTCTGTGGAAGGGTCAGTAGTGTAACATATGGGGGAGGAGGGTAGTGTCTGTGGAAAGGTCAGTAGTGTAAGATATAGGGAGGAAATGTGGGTTTTGTCTATGGAAGAGTCAGCAGTTCAGGATTTGGGGGGGGGGGAGGTAGTATCTGTGAGAGGGTCAGCAGTGTAAGATATGGGAAGAGAAGGAGGGTAGTGTCTGTGGCAGGATCAATAGTGTTAGATATGGTGAGAGAAGGAGCATAGTGTCTGTGGGAGGGTCCGCAGTGTAGGATATGGGGGGAGGAGGGTAGTGTCTGTGGAAGGATCAGTAGTGTAGGATATGGGGGGAGGAGGGTAGTGTCTGTGGAAGGATCAGTAGTGTAGGATATGGGGGGAAGAGGGTAGTGTCTGTGGAAGGGTCAGTAGTGTAGGATATGGGGGGAGGAGGGTACTGTCTGTGGAAGTTCAGGAGTGTAAGATATAGGGAGGAAATGAGCGTAGTGTCTGTGGAAGGGTCAAACAGTGTAGGATATAGGTTCAGGAGGGTAGTGTCTGTGGAAGGGTCAGCAGTGTAGGATATGGGGGCAGGAGGTTAGTGTCTGTGGAAGGGTCAGCAGTGTAAGATATGGGGAGAGGAGGGTAGTGTCTGTGAAAGGGTCAGTAGTATAAGATATGGGGGGAGGAGCTTAGTGTCTGTGGAAGGGTCAGCAGTGTAAGATATGGGGGGGAGGAGTGTAGTGTCTGTGGAAGGGTCAGTAGTGTAAGATATAGGGAGGAAATGAGGATAGTGTCTGTGGAAGGGTCAGCAGTGTAAGATATGGAGACAGGAAGGTAGTATCTGTGGAAGGGTCAGCAGTGTAGGATATGGGAGGGAGGAAGGTAGTGTCTGTGGAAGGGTCAGTATTGTAGGAAATGGGGGGAGGAGCGTAGTGTCTGTGGAAGGGTCAGTATTGTACGATATGGGGGGAGGAGGATAGTGTCTGTGGAAGGGTCAGCAGTGTAAGATATGGGGGGAGGAGCGTAGTGTCTGTGGAAGGGTCAGTAGTGTAGGATATGGGGGAGAGGAGGGTAGTGTCTGTGGAAGGGTCAATAGTGTAGGATATGGGGAGAAGAGGGCAGTGTCTGTGGAAGTATCAGTAGTGTAAGGAATAGGGAAAAAAGGGGGTTTGTGTCTGTGGAAGGGTCAGTAGTGTAAGATATAGGGAGGAAATGAGGGTAATATCTGTGGAAGGGTCAACAGTGTAGGATATAAGTTCAGGAGGGTAGTGTGTGGAAGGGTCAAGCAGTGTAAGATATGGGTAGAGGAGGGTAGTGTCTGTGGAAGGGTCAGTAATGTAAGATATGGGGGGAGGAGCTTAGTGTCTGTGGAAGGGTCAGCAGTTTAGGATATGGGGGGAGGAGCGTAGTGTCTGTGATGGGATGAGTATGGTAAGATATGGGGGGAGGAGCGTATTGTCTGTGAAAGGGGTCCAGTATTGTAAGATATGGGGGGAGGAGGGTAGTGTCTGTGGAAGGATCAGTAGTATAAGATATAGGGGAGGAGCGTAGTGTCTGTGGAAGGGTCAGTATTGTAAGATATAGCGGGAGGAGGGTAGTGTCTGTGGAAGGATCAGTAGTATAAGATATAGGGGGAGGAGGGTAGTGTCTGTGGAAGGGTCCGTATTGTAGGATATGAGGTGAGGAGAGTAGTGTCTGGAAGGGTCAGCAGTTTAAGATATGGGGGGGATCGTAGTGTCTGTGGAAGGGTCAATAGTGTTAGATATGGTGAGAGAAGGAGGGTATTGTCTGTGGAAGGTCAGCAGTGTAAGATAAGAGGAAGGAAGGTAGTGTAAGTAGAAGGTTCAGCAGTGTAAGATATGGGAGAGAAGGGTAGTAATATGTGGAAGGGTCAGCAGTGTAAAATATGGGGGGGAGGAGCGTAGTGTCTGTGGAAGGGTCAGTAGTGTAGGATATGGGGGAGGAGGGAGGTCTCTTTGGAAGGGTCAGCAGTGTAGGATATGGGGGGAGGAGGGCGCTCTCTTTGGAAGGGTCAGCAGTGTAAGATATGGGGAGAGGAGGGTAGTGTCTGTGGAAGGTCAGTATTGTAGGATATTGGGGAGGAGCATAGTGTCTGTGGAAGGGTCAGCAGTGTAAGATATGGGGGGGTAGTGTCTGTGGAAGGTCAGTATTGTAGGATATGGGGGAGGAGGGTAGTGTCTGTGGAAGGTCAGTATTGTAGGATATGGGGGGAGGAGGGGTAGTGTCTGTGGAAGGATCAGCAGTGTAAGATATGGGGGTGGGAGGGTAGTGTCTGTGGAAGGTCAGTATTGTAGGATATGGGGGGAGGAGGGTAGTGTCTGTGGAAGGGTCAGTATTGTAGGATATGGGGGGAGGAGGGTAGTGTCTGTGGAAGGGTCAGCAGTGTAAGATATGGGGGTGGGAGGGTAGTGTCTGTGGAAGGGTCAGCAGTGTAAGATATGGGAGGGGGTAGTGTCTGTGGAAGGTCAGTATTGTAGGGATATGGGGGGAGGAGGGTAGTGTCTGTGGAAGGGGTCCAGCAGTGTAAGATATGGGAGGGGGGTAGTGTCTGTGGAAGGTCAGTATTGTAGGATATGGGGGGAGGAGGGTAGTGTCTGTGGAAGGGTCAGCAGTGTAAGATATGGGATGGGGGTAGTGTCTGTGGAAGGTCAGTATTGTAGGATAATGGGGGGAGGAGGGTAGTGTCTGTGGGAAGGGTCAGTATTGTAGGATATGGGGGGAGGAGGGTAGTGTCTGTGGAAGGGTCAGCAGTGTAAGATATGGGGGTGGGAGGGTAGTGGTCTGTGAAGGGTCAGCAGTGTAAGATATGGGAGGGGGGTAGTGTCTGTGGAAGGTCAGTATTGTAGGATATGGGGGGAGGAGGGTAGTGTCTGTGGAAGGGTCAGCAGTGTAAGATATGGGATGGGGGTAGTGTCTGTGGAAGGTCAGTATTGTAGGATATGGGGGGGGAGGAGGGTAGTGTCTGGTGGAAGGGTCAGTATTGTAGGATATGGGGGGAGGAGGGTAGTGTCTGTGGAAGGGTCAGTATTGTAAGATATGGGGTGGGAGGGTAGTGTCTGTGGAAGGGTCAGTATTGTAGGATATGGGGGAGGAGCGTAGTGTCTGTGGAAGGGTCAGTATTGTAGGATATGGGGGAGGAGCGTAGTGTCTGTGGAAGGGTAAGCAGTGTAAGATATGGGGGGAGGGTAGTGTCTGTGGAAGGTCAGTATTGTAGGATATGGGGGGAGGAGGGGAGTGTCTTTGGAATGATCATCAGTGTAGGATATGGGTCAACATATCATGTGGAGATTAGTTTACATGGAGAGTCACATGTGCAGGTTTCCAATGGACAGTGTATGGCACAAGTATCCAAAATCCAATCCATCCAGTCCAGGGTGACAGTTGTCTATCGGTTCAGTCACTGCTCCTGATCCTTGGTCCTATAGGGCTGTTTGTGTTGGGGACTAATTCTACGCTCGGCTTCTTATTTGCTGACCTTCTGCGTTCAGTTCCGTTGTCCAGGCTCCTGAACACCTTCACTTCATTGATTCCCGTGCCTGGCTGTGGTCCCTTTAATGTGACCAGGCACCGGACATTATGACCACAGTAATGAGGCAGCCATTATGTGTCTCATGCCTCAGTGATGATGCTGCTGTAATGCCGGTGTCCACAGTGAGCTGGAGGATGTACCCATGTCTGGTTTCAGTGCTACCTACCTTATATGCTGACTCATACTGTATGCCGATGTATGATCCTTCTAGTGCGCTATTTGATGGAAGACCCATCTGAACATGTGCTGCATTTTCAGCTCTAGCCCTTGGATGGACCTCATTTTGCTGTCCTGTATCCGGGTCATTCTCAATGGCTAAGCTCATCTGGTCTCCTTTCTATCGCTATCGCAGCTGTCAGCAGGATTCTGACATCTGTCTCCAGTCCGGCATGTGGAGCTGAGCCCCAGGGGATCAGGACAGGCCCAGAATAGCTGTGACTATTCGAGCGTTCTGCAGCATTGGGTGTTTTCTCCTGTAGCAGGCTGTGTAATGTAGTGTGCACCCGTGTGGTCGGCCATCCCTCATCATTTATACATTATCATATAGACTGTGAGATGTGGCTCAGCACTTCCTTATCCTGGTTTCTCTTCCCACAGGTCAATGTCTCTATTAGGTCCGGGGCAGGGCGAATCCTGTCTGGGTGGCCCATGCAGTGTCTAGCGGCTGTTATCAAGGACGACGGAAATATGAGTGGTGGAGCAGAGCAGGCAGACATCCTGCCAGTCAGCTACGTGGTGAAGGACCGCTGGAAAGTGGTGAGGAGTCCTCAGGGATTGTTGAAATAAGTATGCAGGAAAGTGTCATAATTCCTGGTATGCTGCTCCAGACATCATGGTGAGGATTGATGTCTGGTGATGGTGTGTTGGTGTAAAAGCTATGGTGAGAATATCAAGTGTGTTAGTGTAGACACCATGGTGAGAATGTCAGGTGTGTTAGTGTAGACAACATGGTGAGAATGTCAGGTGTGTTAGTGCAGACACCATGGTTAGAATGTCATGTGTGTTAGTGTAGACACCATGGTGAGAATGTCAGGTGTGTTAGTGTAGACACCATGGTGAGAATCTCTGGTGTGTTAGTGCAGACACCATGGTGAGAATGTCAGGTGTGTTAGTGTAGACACCATGGTGAGAATGTCAGGTGTGTTAGTGTAGACACCATGGTGAGAATGTAAGGTGTGTTAGTGTAGACACCATGGTGAGAATGTCAGGTGTGTTAATGTAGACACCATAATGAGAATATCAAGTGTGTTAGTGTAGACACTGTGGTGAGAATGTCAGGTGTGTTAGTGCAGACACTTGGTGAGAATGTGAGGTGTGTTAGTGCAGACACCATGGTGAGAATGTCAGGTGTGTTAGTGTAGACACCATGGTGAGAATCTCTGGTGTGTTAGTGTACACACCATGGTGAGAATCTCTGGTGTGTTAGTGTACACACCATGGTGACAATGTCAGGTGTGTTAGTGTACACACCATGGTGAGAATGTCAGGTGTGTTAGTGTACACACCATGGTGAGAATGTCAGGTGTGTTAGTGTACACACCATGGTGAGAATGTCAGGTGTGTTAGTGTAGACACCATGGTAAGAATATCAAGTGTGTTAGTGCAGACACCATGGTGAGAATGTCAGGTGTGTTAGTGCAGACACCATGGTGAGAATGTCAGGTGTGTTAGTGCAGACACCATGGTGAGAATATCATGTGTGTTAGTGTAGACACCATGGTGAGAATCTCTGGTGTGTTAGTGCAGACACCATGGTGAGAATGTCAGGTGTGTTAGTGTACACACCATGGTGAGAATATCAGGTGTGTTAGTGCAGACACCATGGTGAGAATGTCAGGTGTGTTAGTGTAGACACCATGGTGAGAATGTCAGGTGTGTTAGTGTAGACAACATGGTGAGAATGTCAGGTATGTTAGTGTAGACAACATGGTGAGAATGTTAGATGTGTTAGTGCAGACACCATGGTGAGAATGTCAGGTGTGTTAGTGTAGACACCATGGCGAGAATGTCAGGTGTGTTAGTGTAGACACTATGATGAGAATGTCAGGTGTGTTAGTGCAGACATCATGGTGAGAATGTCAGGTGTGTTAGTGTAGACACTATGATGAGAATGTCAGGTGTGTTAGTGTAAACACCATGGTTAGAATGTCAAGTGTGTTAGTGTAGACACCATGGTGAGAATGTCAGGTGTGTTAGTGTAGACAACAAGGTGAGAATGTCAGATGTGTTAGTGTACACACCATGGTGAGAATGCCAGGTGTGTTAGTGCAGACACCATGGTTAGAATGTCAAGTGTGTTAGTGTAGACACCATGGTGAGAATGTCAGGTGTGTTAGTGTACGCATCATGGTGAGAATGTCAGGTGTGTTAGTGTAGACACCACGGTGAGAATGTCAGGTGTGTTAGTGCAGACACCATGGTTAGAATGTCAAGTGTGTTAGTGTAGACACCATGGTGAGAATGTCAGGTGTGTTAGTGTAGACAACAAGGTGAGAATGTCAGATGTGTTAGTGCAGACACCATTGGTGAAAATCTGTGGTGTGTTAGTGTAGACACCATGGTGAGAATCTCTGGTGTGTTAGTGTAGACACCATGGTGAGAATGTCAGGTGTGTTAGTTTTAGACCCCATGGTGGGAATCTCTGGTGTGTTAGTGTAGACACCATGGTGAGAAGGTCTGTGTGTTAGTGTACACACCATGGTGAGAAGTTCGGTGTGTTAGTGTAGACACCATGGCGAGAATGTCAAGTGTGTTAGTGTACACACCATGGTGAAAATGTCAGGTGTGTTCGTGTAAACACCATGGTGAGAATCGTAGTGTTAGTGTAGACACCATGGTGAGAATGTCAGGTGTGTTAGTTTAGACCCCACGATGGTAATCTCTGGTGTGTTAGTGTAGACAACATGGTGAGAATATCAGATGTGTTAGTGTGCACACCACGGTGGGAATGTCAGGTGTGTTACTGTAGACACCACGGTGAGAATTTCTGGTGTACTGTATTAATGTAGACACCATGGCTAGAATGTCAGATGTGTTAGTGTACTAGTTTAGACACCATGGTGGGAATCTCTGGTGTGTTAGTGTACACCCACGGTGAGAATGTCAGGTGTGTTACTGTAGACAACATGGTGAGAATGTCAGGTGTGTTAGTGTACACACCACGGTGGGAATGTCAGGTGTGTTACTGTAGACACTATGGTGATAATCTGTAGTGTTAGTGTAGACACTATGGTGAAGAATGATGTCTGCTGTTTGGTGTGTAGGTCTAGACGCAATTGTGAAAATCTTGGGTGTTTTTGTATATATAAGATGGTGAGAATCTCTGGTGTGGTGGTGTATATGCTGTTGTGAAAGTCTCTGGCGTGGTGATGTAGACAGTATGGTGTAGGCAATGTCTGGTGCTTTGTGTGTTTGAGTTAATGCTATGGTGAGAATGACAGGTTTGTTACTGTAGGTACCATGGTGAGAATGCCAGGTGTGTTACTGTAGGTACCATGGTGAGAATGTCTGGTGTGTTAGTTTAGACACAATGGTGAGAATCTCTTTTTTTTAAATAGTCTATTTTTATTGAAATTTTGAGAAATACTACAAACTCGAAAAAAACCCTGTAAAACAAGCAAACATACTTTGTTTATTACATTGCAACAACTCAGCAGATGGTGAGAATCTCTGGTGTGTTAGTGTAGACAATATTGTGAGTGTCTCTTGTTGGTGTAGACAGTATTGTGCGAAATGTCTCTTGTGTTGTGTAGACACTTGTTAGAATGTCCCATGTTGGTGTATACACTATTGTGAGAATGTCCCATGTTGGTGTATACACTATTTTGAGAATGTCTTGTGTTGGTGTAGACAGTATTGTGAGAATGCCTCTTGTGTTGTGTGGACACTTGTGAGAATGTCCTGTGTTGGTGTATACACTATTGTGAGAATGTCTCTTGCGTTGGTGTAGACAGTATTGCGAGAATGTCTCTTGTGTTGTGTAGACACTTGTGAGAATGTCCCGTGTTGGTGTATACACTATTTTGAGAATGTCTCTTGCGTTGGTGTAGACAGTATTGTGAGAATGTCTCTTGTGTTGTGTAGACACTTGTGAGAATGTCTCGTGTTGATGTATACACTATTGTGAGAATGTCTCTTGTGTTGTGTAAATCAAAAAGAAAACCACGGAGACACCATCACGTGTCTCAATGACGGTCTTGTGTTGTGTAGACACTTGTGAGAATGTCTCTTGTGTTGGTGTAGAGACTATTGTGAGAATGTCTCATATTGGTGTAGACACTGTTGAGAGAATGTCTCTTGTGTTGGTGTAGACACTGTTGTGAGAATGTCTTATGTTGGATTAGACACATGTGAAACTGTCTCATATTGGTGGAGACACGATTATAGAATGTCCTGTGTTGGTGTAAACACTATTGTGAGACTGTCTCTTGTGTTGGTGTAGGCACTATTGTCAGAATGTCTTATGTTGTGAGACTGTCTCTTGTGTTGGTGTAAAGCCAGAACAGTCATGTTTAAGGTTGGATTTGCACTTTCGGGTTTTTGATGCAGGAGTGGGTTCCGGAAAGTGGAGCCGTCGTATCCCTCCTTTATACTTTCACTACTTTTATCATCTACTCCTGGTTTTGGTTTCAAAAACTGCATCAAACAACCTGCATGTGTGAACTCAGCCTTAGGGCTCATGCACACGACTATTGGCTGTTTTGCGGTCCACAAATTGCGGATCGGCAGAGTATGGATACCGTCCGCATGCATTCTGAACGGCGATCCCCTTATAGAACAGCCCTATCCTTGTCTGTAATGTGGACAGAATAGGACATGTTCTATTTTTCTGCAGCACGGCCATGTGGAGTCTTTTACTTTTCTTTTCTATTTTTTTTTTTTTGCGGCCCCAAATCCCATGCTCCCGGGCCACAAAGAAAATGCATCAGACACAGAAAATGTGTGCATGAGCCCTTAGGATGCTTTCAAACCAGAAAATCTGTTTTTTTCGTGCGGATTTCTGTGCTTTTCGGCACCAAACACCTCATGTGTTACAGTTTTTGGTGCGGATTTGATGCAGTTTTGCCGCAGATCTCACCCGTCCATTAAAAGTGGTGAAGTTTGCCACGAAAATCTCACAAACACTCGACGTGCTGCGTATCTCAAATGCTGCATGGAAGAAAGAAGCAAAGTGTCGATGAGATTTGTGTGTCCTCTGCACCGTGCGCAGGTTTCCGGTAAGAGTCCTCCTGATTATCCCGCTTTCTTTCAGCTGAAGAAGATTGGCGGGGGAGGGTTTGGAGAAATCTACGAGGCCATGGACTTGCTGACTCGGGAGAATGTTGCTTTAAAGGTGGAGTCAGCACAACAACCGAAGCAAGTTCTGAAGATGGAGGTGGCTGTCCTAAAGAAGCTTCAAGGTGAATGCAAGACCCCCAGTCTTATCTCATGGTCCCGATGAGGAGCTAGCCCCCAGAATGTGCAAGGTGATGCAGATGGGCAGGATTACGTCATCTGAGGGGACCTCTGTCACCTCTGGTCCTGGATCTTCCTTGCGTCCATCTTGTATCTTCACCTGCTCTTTGGGGCTCCATTGGTATGGAGTCGTGGTAATGCTGCCATCGAGGTGTGTGAGGCCTCTGTGGTGTATACGGGGACCCTGTGTACGGCCGCTCACAGGCCGCCAATAGTTTTCAGACCCACAGTGTTTGGTTTCTATGGTAACTGAAGGACAATTATCTGCATTTCAGAAGTTTTTCCACTTTTCTTGACAAATCCATAACGTTTATGCAAAGACCCAATAAGGGTCATTTATCAAAGACCAACTTTTTCTGCCAGTTTTTGATACCTCTGCGCAGCCGGAGGAAGCACCTAATTTATAACAAGGCCTCATCGTAAATTAGGTGCACGTCTGGCAGTCCCTGCACCTGGTGTGAAAGCTATGCCAGCCCCCGACTGATAACCCCCGACTGATACCTCCTGAATAATACCCCGTGACTGTTAATTTCTGAGTGTGCTGATAGCTATTTAGGTATTATGGAGCCAGGGTTATTATGGAGCCATTAGTGTAGGGTTATTATCCATTAGTGTGCAGGGTTATTATAGAGCCATTAGTGTGCAGGGTAGATGTGCAGCGTTATTATAGGGTGTGGCAGGGTTTATTATAGCATTAGTGTGCAGGGGGAGCCATTAGTGTGCGGGCGTGCAGGGTTATTATGGAGCCATTAGTGTGTGAGCAGGGTTATTATGGAGCCATTAGTGTGCAGGGTTATTATGGAGCCATTAATGTGCCAGGGTTATTATGGAGCCATTAGTGTGCAGGGTTATTTAGAGCCATTTAGTGTGCAGAGTTTTATGAGTATAGTGTGCCATAGTGTGCAGGGTTTATTATGGAGCCAGTGGTGCGGGTTATTAAGAGGTGTAGGGTTATTATATAGTGAGGGTTATTATGGAAGCCATTAGTGTGTATTGCTAGGGTTATTATGGAGCCATTAGTGTGCAGGGTTATTATGGAGCCATTAGTGTTGTTATTATTGGAGCCATTAGTGTGGGTTATTTTAGATCCATTAGTGTGCAGGGTTATTACTGGAGCCATTAGTGTGCAGGGTTATTATGGGCCATTAGGTATTTTATGGAGCCATTAGTTATTATGGAGCCATTAGTGTGCAGGGTTATTATGGGAGCCATTTAGTGTGGGGTTATTATGGAGCCATTAGTGTGCAGGGTTATTATAGACCATTAGTGTGCAGGGTTATTATGGAGCCATTAGTGTGCAGGGTTATTATGAGCCATTAGTGTGCAGGGTTATTATGGAGGCCATAGTGTGAAGGGTATTATGGAGCCATTAGTGTGCAGGGTTTTATGGCCATTAGGTGAAGGGTTATTATGGAGCCATTTAGTGTGCAGGGTTATTATGGAGCCAGTTAGTGTGAAGGGTTATTATAGAGCCATATGTAGTGTCCAGAAGGGTTATTATGGAGCCAGTGTTGATTAGTGTGCAGGGTTATTATGGAGCCATTAGTGGTGCAGGGATATTATGAGCCCAGGGTTATTATAGCCATTAGTGTGCAGGGTTATTATGGAGCCATTAGTGTGCAGGGTTATTATGGGAGCATTAGTGTGCAGGGTTATTGCATTGGTGCCATTAGTGTGCAGGGTTATTATAGAGCCATTAGTGTGCAGGGTTATTATGAGCCAATTAGTGTGAGGCAGGGTTATTATGGAGCCATTAGTGTGAAGGGTTATGGAGCCATTAGTGTGCAGGTTATTATGGGGAGCATTGCAGGGTTATTATGGAGCCATTAGTGTGCAGGGTTATTGGGCCATTAGTGTGCAGGGTTATATGGGCCATTATGTGCAGGGTTATTAATGGAGCCATTAGTGTGAAAGGGTTATTATGGAGCCATTAGTGTGCAGGTTATTATGGAGCATTTATGTGCAGGGTTATTATGGAGCCATTAGTGTGGCAGGGTTATTATGGAGCCATTGTGAGCCAGGGTTATTATGGAGCCATTAGTTGTGCAGGGTTATTATGGTAGCCATTAGTGTGCAGGGTTATTATGGAGCCATTAGTGTGCAGGGTTATTATGGAGCCATTAGTGTTGCAGGGTTATTATGGAGCCATTAGTGTGAAGGGGTTATTATGGAGCCATTAGTGTGAAGGGTTATTATGGAGCCATTAGTGTGCAGCAGGGTTATTATGGAGCCATTAGTGTGCAGGTATTATGGAGGCCATTAGTGTTGCAGCGGTTATTATTATAGGAGCCATTAGTGTGCAGGGTTATTATGGAGCCATTAGTGTGCAAGGGTTATTATGGAGCCATTAGTGTGAAGGGTTATTATTGGAGCCATTAGTGTGCAGGGTTATATGGAGCCATTAGTGTAGTGTTATTGAGCCATTAGTGTGCAGGGTTATTATGGAGCCAATTAGTTATGGAAGGGTTATTATGGAGCCATTAGTGTGCAGGGTTATTATGGAGCCATAGTAGTGCAGGGTTATTATGGAGCCATTAGTGTGCAGGGTTATTATAGGAGCCATTAGTGTGAAGGGGTTATTATGGAGCCATTAGTGTGAAGGGTTATTACGGGAGCCATTAGTGTGCAGGGTTATTACGGGAGCCATTAGTGTGCAGGTTATTATGGAGCCATTAGTGTGAAGGGTTATTATGGAGCCATTAGTGTGCAGGGTTATAAGATCAATTAGTGTGAAGGGTTATTATGGAGCCATTATTGCAGGGTTATTATGGAGCCATTAGTGTACAGGGTTATGATGGAGCCATTAGTGTGCAGGGTTATTATGGAGCCATTAGTAGTTATATTATGGAGCCATTAGTGTGCAGAGTTATTATGGAGCCATTAGTGTGAAGAGTTATTATGGAGCCATTAGTGTGCAGGGTTATTATGGAGCCATTAGTGTGTAGGGTTATTATGGAGCCATTAGTGTGCAGGTTATTATGAGCCATTAGTGTGTAGGGTTATTATGGAGCCATTAGTGTGCAGGGTTATTATGGAGCCATTAGTGTGCAGGGTTATTATGGAGCTATTAATGTGCAAGGTTATTATGGAGTCATTAGTGTGCAGGGTTATTATGGAGCCATTAGTGTGCAAGGGTTATTATAGAGCCCATTAGTGTGCGGTTATTATAGAACCATTAGTGTGCAGGGTTTATTATGGAGCCATTAGTGTGCAGGGTTATTATAGAGCCATTGGTGTGCAGGGTTATTACTGAGCCATTAGTGTGCAGGGTTATTATGGAGCCATTAGTGTGCAGGGTTATTATAGAGCCATTAGTGTGCAGGGTTATTACGGGAGCCATTAGTGTGCAGGGTTATTATGGAGCCATTAGTGTGCAGGGTTATTATGGAGCCATTAGTGTGCAGGGTTATTTATAGAGCCCATTAGTGTTGCAGGGTTATTATGGAGCCATTAGTGTGAAGGTTATTATGGAGCCATTAGTGTGCAGGGTTATTATGGAGCCATTAGTGTGCAGGGTTATTATTGAGCCATTAGTGGTTGCAGGGTTATTATGGAGCCATTAGTGTGTAGGGTTATTATGCAGCCATTAATGTGCAGGGTTATTATAGATCCATTAGTGTGAAGGGTTATTATGGAGCCATTAGTGTGCAGGGTTATTATGGAGCCATTTAGTGTACAGGGTTATTATGGAGCCATTAGTGTGCAGGTTTATTATGGAGCCATTAGTGTGCAGGGTTATTATAGATCCATTAGCGTGAAGGGTTTATTATGGAGCCATTAGTGTGCAGGGTTATTATGGAGCCATTAGTGTGCAGGGTTATTATGGAGCCATTAGTGTGCAGAGTTATTATGGAGCCATTAGTGTGCAGGGTTATTATGGAGCCATTAGTGTGCAGGGTTTTATGGAGCCATTAGTTGTGCAGGGTTATTATAGATCCATTAGTGTGAAGGGTTATTATGGAGCCATTAGTGTACAGGGTTATTATGGAGCCATTAGTGTGCAGGTTTATTATGGAGCCATTAGTGTGCAGGGTTATTATAGATCCATTAGCGTGAAGGGTTATTATGGAGCCATTAGTGTGCAGGGTTATTATGGAGCCATTAGTGTGCAGGGTTATTATGGAGCCATTAGTGTGCAGAGTTATTATGGAGCCATTAGTGTGCAGGGTTATTATGGAGCCATTAGTGTGCAGGGTTATTATGGGAGCCATTAGTGTGCAGGGTTATTATAGATCCATTAGTGTGAAGGGTTATTATGGAGCCATAAGTGTGCAGGGTTATTATGGAGCCATTAGTGTGTAGGGTTATTATAGAGCCATTAGTGTGCAGGGTTATTATGGAGCCATTAGTGTGCAGGGTTATTATGGAGCCATTAGTGTGCAGGGTTATTATGGAGCCATTAGTGTGAAGGGTTATTATGGAGCCATTAGTGTGCAGGGTTATTATGCAGCCATTAATGTGCAGGGTTATTATAGATCCATTAGTGTGAAGGGTTATTATGGAGCCATTAGTGTGCAGGGTTATTATGGAGCCATTAGTGTACAGGGTTATTATGGAGCCATTAGTGTGCAGGTTTATTATGGAGCCATTAGTGTGCAGGGTTATTATAGATCCATTAGTGTGAAGGGTTATTATGGAGCCATTAGTGTGCAGGGTTATTATGGAGGCCATTAGTGGGCAGGGTTATTATGGAGCCATTAGTGTGCAGAGTTATTATGGAGCCATTAGTGTGCAGGGTTATTATGGAGCCATTAGTGTGCAGGGTTATTATGGAGCCATTAGTGTGAAGGGTTATTATGGAGCCATAAGTGTGCAGGGTTATTATGGAGCCATTAGTGTGTAGGGTTATTATAGAGCCATTAGTGTGCAGGGTTATTATGGAGCCATTAGTGTGCAGGGTTATTATAGAGCCATTAGTGTGCAGTGTTATTACGGGAGCCATTAGTGTGAAGGGTTATTATGGAGCCATTAGTGTGCAGGGTTATTATGGAGCCATTAGTGTACAGGGTTATTATGGAGCCATTAGTGTGCAGGGTTATTATGGAGCCCATTAGTGTGCAGGGTTATTATAGATCCATTAGTGTGAAGGGTTATTATGGAGCCATTAGTGTGAAGGGTTATTACGGGAGCCATTAGTGTGCAGGGTTATTACGGGAGCCATTAGTGTGCAGGGTTATTATGGAGCCATTAGTGTGAAGGGTTATTATGGAGCCATTAGTGTGCAGGGTTATTATAGATCAATTAGTGTGAAGGGTTATTATGGAAGCCATTAGTGTGCAGGGTTATTATGGAGCCATTAGTGTACAGGGTTATGATGGAGCCATTAGTGTGCAGGGTTATTATGGAGCCATTAGTGTGAAGGGTTATTATGGAGCCATTAGTGTGCAGAGTTATTATGGAGCCATTAGTGTGCAGAGTTATTATGGAGCCATTAGTGTGCAGGGTTATTATGGAGCCATTAGTGTGTAGGGTTATTATGGAGCCATTAGTGTGGCAGGGTTATTATGGAGCCATTAGTGTGTAGGGTTATTATGGAGCCATTAGTGTGCAGGGTTATTTATGGAGCCATTAGTGTGCAGGGTTATTATGAGCTATTAATGTGCAAGGTTATTATGGAGTCATTAGTGTGCAGGGTTATTATGGAGCCATTAGTGTGCAGGGTTATTATAGAGCCATTAGTGTGCAGGGTTATTATAGAACCATTAGTGTGCAGGGTTATTATGGAGCCATTAGTGTGCAGGGTTATTATAGAGCCATTGGTGTGCAGGGTTATTACTGAGCCATTAGTGTGCAGGGTTATTATGGAGCCATTAGTGTGCAGGGTTATTACGGGAGCCATTAGTGGTGCAGGGTTATTATGGAGCCATTAGTGTGCAGGGTTATTATGGAGCCATTAGTGTGCAGGGTTATTATAGAGCCATTAGTGTGCAGGGTTATTATGGAGCCATTAGTGTGAAGGGTTATTATGGAGCCATTAGTGTGCAGGGTTATTTGGAGCCATTAGTGTGAAGGGTTATTATGGAGCCATTAGTGTGCAGGGTTATTATTGAGCCATTAGTGTGCAGGGTTATTATGGAGCCATTAGTGTGTAGGGTTATTATGCAGCCATTAATGTGCAGGGTTATTATAGATCCATTAGTGTGAAGGGTTATTATGGAGCCATTAGTGTGCAGGGTTATTATGCAGCCATTAATGTGCAGGGTTATTATAGATCCATTAGTGTGAAGGGTTATTATGGAGCCATTAGTGTGCAGGGTTATTATGGAGCCATTAGTGTACAGGGTTATTATGGAGCCATTAGTGTGCAGGTTTATTATGGAGCCATTAGTGTGCAGGGTTATTATAGATCCATTAGCGTGAAGGGTTATTATGGAGCCATTAGTGTGCAGGGTTATTATGGAGCCATTAGTGTGCAGGGTTATTATGGAGCCATTAGTGTGCAGAGTTATTATGGAGCCATTAGTGTGCAGGGTTATTATGGAGCCATTAGTGTGCAGGGTTATTATGGAGCCATTAGTGTGCAGGGTTATTATAGATCCATTAGTGTGAAGGGTTATTATGGAGCCATTAGTGTACAGGGTTATTATGGAGCCATTAGTGTGCAGGTTTATTATGGAGCCATTAGTGTGCAGGGTTATTATAGATCCATTAGCGTGAAGGGTTATTATGGAGCCATTAGTGTGCAGGGTTATTATGGAGCCATTAGTGGTGCAGGGTTATTATGGAGCCATTAGTGTGCAGAGTTATTATGGAGCCATTAGTGTGCAGGGTTATTATGGAGCCATTAGTGTGGCAGGGTTATTATGGAGCCATTAGTGTGCAGGGTTATTATAGATCCATTAGTGTGAAGGGTTATTATGGAGCCATAAGTGTGCAGGGTTATTATGGAGCCATTAGTGTGTAGGGTTATTATAGAGCCATTAGTGTGCAGGGTTATTATGGAGCCATTAGTGTGCAGGATTATTACGGGAGCCATTAGTGTGCAGGGTTATTATGGAGCCATTAGTGTGAAGGGTTATTATGGAGCCATTAGTGTGCAGGTTATTATGCAGCCATTAATGTGCAGGGTTATTATAGATCCATTAGTGTGAGGGTTATTATGGAGCCATTAGTGTGCAGGGTTATTATGGAGCCATTAGTGTACAGGGTTATTATGGAGCCATTAGTGTGCAGGTTTATTATGGAGCCATTAGTGTGCAGGGTTATTATAGATCCATTAGTGTGAAGGGTTATTATGGAGCCATTAGTGTGCAGGGTTTTATGGAGCCATTAGTGGGCAGGGTTATTATGGAACCATTAGTGTGCAGAGTTATTATGGAGCCATTAGTGTGCAGGGTTATTATGGAGCCATTAGTGTGGCAGGGTTATTATGGAGCCATTAGTGTGAAGGGTTATTATGGAGCCATAAGTGTGCAGGGTTATTATGGAGCCATTAGTGTGTAGGGTTATTATAGAGCCATTAGTGTGCAGGGTTATTATGGAGCCATTAGTGTGCAGGGTTATTATAGAGCCATTGGTGTGCAGGGTTATTACTGAGCCATTAGTGTGCAAGGTTATTATAGAACCATTAATGTGCAGGGTTATTATGGAGCCATTAGTGTGCAGGGTTATTATGGAGCCATTAGTGTGCAGGGTTATTATGGAGCCATTAGTGTGCAGGGTTATTATGGAGCCATTAGTGTGCAGGGTTATTATGGAGCCATTAGTGTGCAGGGTTATTATAGAACCATTAATGTGCAGGGTTATTATGGAGCCATTAGTGTGAAGGGTTATTATGGAGCCATTAGTTTGCAGGGTTATTATGGAGCCATTAGTGTGCAGGGTTATTATGGAGCCATTAGTGTGCAGGGTTATTATAGAGCCATTAGTGTGAAGGGTTATTATGGAGCCATTAGTGTGCAGGGTTATTATAGAGCCATTAGTGTGAAGGGTTATTATGGAGCCATTAGTGTGAAGGGTTATTATGGAGCCATTATGTGTAAAAGTGATGAAACATTTAAAAAACTTGGTGTCTCTGTAATCGTACTGACCGGCAGAACAAAGATAACGTCATTTCTGCTTGGTGGACACCGTTATAAGCAATGGTGAAATTACTGCCTTTTCTTTATCCTGCTTCTGAAAAAGTGAAATTAAACACAATCAAAAAGTTGTACATACCCAAAATAGAACCAAAGATGATGGAAAGTCATCCTGCAAAAAATAAGCCCTGACACAGCTGCATCGAGAGAAAAAGCAACCTCTGGTTGTCAGAAGAAGGCTTCACTGAATCCTAGAGAGTGTTCAATAGGAACATAGAGCCCGTAACCAATTCCTCGAAATCTGCGCTGCAAAAGCCAAAAGGTGGCCTTTCCCTTCTGAACCCTGCGCCGTGCACGAATCGCAGTCTGTACCCACGTTTATGGCATTTCAGTGCCCGGTAGAACCCGCCTTAGAAGTTAAAGCATGTGTCTTTGGTGGCACGAGCTGGGCACAACATGCTGGGCACTGAAATGGTAGATCTGTCGAAAAATCACAATTTTCACATATAAAAGTCTCCGTCATGTACTCTTTCTCTTCTTCTTTCAGGTAACATATATACAGGTCTCCGTCGTGTCCTCCCTTTCTCTTCTCCCATGTAACATATATAAAGGTCGCTGTCGGGTCCTCCCTTCCCCTTATTTCCTTGTGTAACATATATAAAGGTCTCTGTCGTGTCCTCCCTTCCCCTTATTTCCTTGTGTAACATATATAAAGGTCTCCGTCATGTCCTCCCTTTCTCCTCTTCTCTCGTGTAACATATATAAAGGTTTCCGTCGTGTTTTCCCTTTCTCTCCTCTCATGTAACATATATAAGGTCTCTGGTCGTGTCCTCCCCTTTCTCTTCTTCTCTCATGTAACATATATAAAGGTCTCTGTCGTGTCCACGCCTTTCTCTCTTCTCTCATGTAACATATATAAAGGTCTCCGTCGTGTCCTCCCTTCCCTTATTTCCTTGTGTAACATATATAAAAGGTCTCTGTCGTGTCCTCCCTTCCCCTTATTTCCTTGTGTAACATATATAAAGGTCTCCGTCATGTCCTCCCTTTCTCCTCTTCTCTCGTTAACATATATATAAAGGTTCTGTCGTGTCCTCTCTTTCTCTTCTCTCATGTAACATATATAAAGGTCTCATCGTGTCCTCCCTTTTCTTCTTCTCTCATGTAACATATATAAAGGTCTCCGTCGTGTCCTCCTTTCTCTTTTCTCTCATGTAACATATATAAAGGTTCGTCGTGTCCTCTTTCCTTCTCTCATGTAACATAATATAAAGGTCTCTGTCGTG
>ONZH01015432.1:0-18860 GCA_900303285.1 Rhinella marina | reverse complement strand
GGAGACACACCAAACATGTGAAAGAAGGTGCTCTGGTCAGATGGAACCAAAATCGAACTTTTTGGAAACAATGCAAAACGATATGTTTAGCGTAAAAGCAACACAGCTCATCACCCTGAACACACCATCCCCACTGTCAAACATGGTGGTGGCAGCATCATGGTTTGGGCCTGCTTTTCATCAGCAGGGGCAGGGAAGATGGTTAAAATTGATGGGAAGATGGATGGAGCCATTCTGGATGAAAACCTGTTGGAGTCTGCAAAAGACCTGAGACTAGGACGGAGATTTATCTTTCAACAAGACAATGATCCCAAACATAAAGCAACATCTACAATGGAATGGTTAAAAAATAAACGTATCCAGGTCTTAGAATGGCCAAGTCAAAGTCCAGACCTGAATCCAATTGAGAATATGCGGAAAGAGCTGAAAACTGCTGTTCACAAACGCTCTCCATCCAACCTCAAAGAGCTCAAGCTGTTTTGCAAGGAAGAATGGGCAAGAATTTCAGTCTCTAGATGTGCAAAACTGATAGAGACATACCCCAAGCGACTTGCAGCTGTAATCGCAGCAAAAGGTGGCGAGACAAAGTATTAATGCAAGGGGGCCGAATAATTTTGCACGCCCCAATTTTCAGTTTTGTTATTACAAAAAAAGTTTAAATGATCCAATAAATTTCGTTCCACTTCACAATTGTGACCCACTTGTTGATTCTTCACCAAAAATGTAAAATGTTATATCTTTTTGTTTGAAGCCTGAAATGAGGCAAAAGGTTGAAAAGTTCCAGGGGGCTGAATACTTTCGCAAGGCACAGTATAACCTGCAATATTGTTACCCTCCAGGCCCTTCTTGAACTCTTTTTCTGAACTTATCATCACCACCTCCTCAGGCACACAGTTCCATAGTCTCACTGCTCTTATCGTAAAGAATCCTCTTCTATGTTTGTGCGCAGAGGATGTCCCCTCGTCACAGTAACAGTCTTGGGGATAAATAGATCATGGGAGAGATCTCTGTACTGACCCCTGATAAATTTATACATAGTTATTAGATCTCCCCTCAGTCGTCTTTTTTCTAAAGTAAATAACCCTAATTTTGATAATATTTCAGGGTACTGTAGTCCACCCATTCGAGTTATTACTTTAGTTGCCCTCCTCTGAACCCTCTCCAGCGTTGCTATGTCTGCCTTGTTCACAGGAGCCCAGAACTATACACAGTACTCCATGTGAGGTCTGACTAGTGATTTGTAAAGTGGCAGTACTATGTTCTCATCACGGACATCTATGCCTTCTTTTGATGCAACCCATTGTCTTATTGGCCTTGGCAGAAGCTGTCTGAAACTGGTTTCTATAGCTTAGTTTGCTGTTTACTAAAATTCCTAAGTCCTTTTCCATGTCAATGTTACCCAGTGTTTTACCATTTAGTATGTACTGGTGACTTGCATTATTCCTTCCTATGTGCATAACCTTACATTTGTCAGTGTTAAACCTCATCTGCCACTTCTCTGCCCAAGCCTCCAATCTATCCAGATCCATCTGTAGCAGTATACTGTCCTCTTCTGTGTTAATTACTTTACACAGTTTAGTGTCATCTGTAAAAATTGATATTTTACTGTGCAAGCCTTCTACAAGATCATTAACAAATATATTGAATAGAATAGTGCCCAGTACTGACCCTTTGGTACCCCAATAGTGACGGTGACCCAATCTGAGTGTATACTGTTAATAACCACTCTCTGTTTTCTATCGTTGAGCCAGTTACTTACCCACAGACAGACATTTTCTCCCAGTCCAAGAATTCTCATTTTATAAACTAACCTTTTATGCAGTACAGTGTCAAATGCTTTGGAGAAGTACAGATATACGACATCCATTGATTCGCCGCGGTCAAGTCTAGAACTTACCTCCTCATAGAAACCGATTAAATTAGTTTGACATGACCGATCCCTCATGAAGCCATGCTGATATGGCATTATCTGCTTATTTTCATTGAGGTACTCCAAAAACCTTCAAACAGTTTATACCCACGACAGATGTTAAATTTACCGGCCTATAGTTTCCAGGCTCCGTTTTTGGACCCGTTTTGAATATTGGCACCACATTTGCTATGTGCCAATCCTGTGGAACACTCCCTGTTAGTATAGAGTCATTAAATATCAGAAATAAGAGTCTAGCTATGACATTACTTAAGATTATTACTTTTATTTTTTTTTCTATTCTGTTATTTTAGGCCATTTCCCTATCCACATTTGTTTGCAGGGCAGTTGTCCTGCTCTTACCCCCATTTGGTTCCTTTTGCAGCCTTATTGCCCTTACTATGACTATTTTACAGCCATTTTACAACACCATAGTTCGGATCCCCATAAACTTTTATGAGTTTCCGGTTCAGGTTTGAGTGAGCTAAGGTTCGGTCGAACCCGTCGAACCCAGGCATCCATGGATTCGCTCGTCCCTACTCAGGAACATCGCAAGTGTCCAGTATGCAAATGTAAGGTCCAGTTCAGGACTCTGTGATCGCTGCCAACAGACTACAACAGTAAACCATCGGGAAGAGTGAGTGAAACCGGCTCCATTAAATATAATACTTTTCTCCACCTTATTGTAGCATCGCTAACTTGGAAATATAACAGCATCCACTGTTGGAGAAGAGGGATGATCTGTTTGTTGTAGGTGCCATTTACAACTTATAATAGAACCTTTTTAAATTATTTTATATTGCACCATTGGGACACACTTTATATTTTATGGAGCTATTAAGAGAACAGAATTTACTTTTTCAGGACTGCAACATAGCATTGCATACTACTACAACATACTATTGCAACATATTATTGTGGCTATAAAGTTTGATATGTATTGGAAAATAGCTCCAGGGCCCACAGCACTTTTTTATGCAGACTGGATTTCCAATGATTTATTGTATATTATTTTATTTGTATTAGTTTATCTATCTTTTTATTATTATTAAATATATTTTATAATATATATTCTATTGGTTTATTGAGCCTTGAGAGTCATACTTCTTTTTTCTCTTTGGCATTTTTTAGTTCTGTGGGCATCAGATTGGTATAGACACTCAGCATAACTATAACAAAAACATTTCCATAATCTTCAGAGTGAGCCACCCGTTTTATGGCTTATTACATGTTTGTTACATAAAAATGTTTTAAAAGTCTTTGTCACTAGCCTTGCAGGCCGGATGTAGTTCCGTTTAGCCAGCTTCCAAGTACTAACAAGTACTGGCGTGCAGAGTCTAACTAGCCCCCGGGTATTCACCAGAGCCCGCCGCAAGGGGGGTTGGATTTGCGCGGCCGGGGACTAGCAGGTCGCTTTGCAGTGTGGAAGCAGTGGTTCAGCCGAAGACTGGATAGCCAGGAGGCTAGCTGAGAAGAGGAACAATCAGGAGACAGGATCACAGGAACAGACACGAGAGCACTGAGAGCTGGAGTATGCTGGAAGTCCTGATACTCTGGCATCAGACATGCGCACAGAGCTGCTTAAAATAGGCCTCTGATAGGGATCAGGTGCAGGACTGATGACTGTTTCACAGAAGGTGTAGGAGCCGCAGTACCTGCTGCCAGTCCCTGGATGGGACGAGAGTACGGTTTCTACAGATACTATGCTGGCTGCTGGAATCACCACAATAGACGCTTGTGGAGAAAGACAGACAGCAATGGCCGAGGCAGGCGGCCCCGCCGACAGGGTGAGTGTAGTGGTGAACTGCTCCCACATCTGACAGTACCCCCCCTTTTAGGGTGGACTCCGGACACCCTATTTTGAGCGCCTGAGGAAACTTTCTACAGAACCTCTTCATAAGCTGAGTGGGCGTGAAGGTCCTCCTTCCTCACCAGGAGCACAGGGAAGTAAGGAAGCCCCTTCGATATCTCAAAATCCAAGATTTCGTTGACTTCATGTTCTTCCACCGTGACATGTTTGGGAGGTGCTTTGTGGGCCAAGAACCTATTGAGGACCACAGGTTTCAGGAGTGAAGCATGGAATACATTGGAAATGTGCAGAGAAGGAGGTAGAGCCAGCCGATAGGCTACCGGATTGATGACTTGGGTGATGGTATAAGGACCGATGAATCGAGGAGCAAACTTCATCCTGGGCACTCGAAGACGGATGTAGTGAGTAGAAAGCCAGACTTTGTCTCCTGGGGCCTATCGAGGAACTGCACGTCTCTTCTTGTCTGCTTGAACCTTGTACCGAGCTGAAACTTTTATTAGATTAGTCCGTACTTCGGACCAGATGACAGAAAACTCCTGGACCACAGAATTAGCTGCAGGGACATCAGACGATGAGTCGGAAGATGGGTAAACAGGGAAGTTGATGAAGAACGGAGATTTCTGAGTGGACTCGTGAAATAAATTGTTGTGCGCAAACTCAGCCCAAGTTTGTCCTGAGTAGGGGAAATTTACAACCTGAGAAACTTCTCCAGATCCTGGTTCACCCTCTCGGTTTGCCCATTAGACTGCGGGTGATGGGCGGTGGAAAAGTTCAGATTGACGTTGATAAGTTTACACAGAGCTCGCCAAAATCGTGACGTAAATTGGGTTCCTCTATTGGACACGATTTCAAGAGGATAACCATGCAGACGGAAGAGGTCTCGGATAAAGATGGAAGCGAAGACTGCTGCCGAGGGTAGATCTTTCAATGGTGTGAAATGAGCCATCTTTGAAAATCGATCGACCACGACCCAGATGGTATCGTACCCCTTAGAAGGTGGCAGGTCTGTGATGAAGTCCATGGAGATATGAGTCCACGGACTCTCTGGAATGGGAAGAGAGTGTGGAAGACCAATGGGACGTCCAGGAACCCATTTGTGCTGGGCGCACACGTGACAAGCCGCCACAAATTCTCGTACATCTTGAGGAAGTGAAGGCCACCAATAGTTTCTAGAAAGTAGATTGTGGGTCTTCTTGAATCCAGCCTGTCCCGAGAATAGGGAGCCATGTGCCCATGCCAATAGTTTAGAGCGAGACTCCAACATAACAAAAGTCTTCCCCGGAGGAGTGGTTTCAGGAGTGGTGGCTGAGAGTAGTATCCGCTTGGGGTCTATCATGTGTTCAGGATCCATATTTGGTTCCTTGTCCGTGGCGTCGAATGATCTGGAGAGAGCATCTGCTTTGACGTTTTTGGTGCCAGGACGGTAAGTGATTAATAAATGAAACCGGGAGAAGAACAGAGCCAACCGAGCTTGACGTGGGTTCAGTCATCGGGCAGAATGAATGTAAAGGAGATTCTTGTGGTCAGTGTATACCGTAATAGGATGCAGGGCTCCTTCCAGAAGGTGTCTCCACTCCTCCAGTGCCAATGTAATGGCTAGAAGCTCCTTGTCCCCGATTCCATCATTCTTTTCAGAAGCAGAAAACTTCTTGGAGAAGAATCCACATGGGTGAATCTTCCCATTGGGTAATCATTGAGAGAGAACCGCCCCCACAGCGAATGAGGAGGCATCCACCTCCAGGAAGAAAGGCAAGGAGGTATTTGGTTGGCTCAGGATTGGGGTAGACAAGAACCTGTCCTTGAGTAGTTGGAAGGCTTGGTTGGCCTCTGGGGACCACTGACGAGGATCAGCTGATTTGTGAGTTAGTGCTGTGATGGAAGCAATAATGGAGGAGAAATCTTTGATGAATGGCCGATAGTAGTTGGCGAAGCCCACAAATCTCTGAATAGCCTTCAGTCCCGTAGGCTGTGGCCAGTTTAACAAAGCTTGAACTTTAATTGGATCCATCTTTATGCCAGTACTAGACAGGATGTACCCCAAGAAAGGAACAGATGACTGCTCGAAGAGGCACTTCTCTAGTTTGCAGTAGAGCTGGTGGGCCCTCAGGCATTCTAAGACTTGACGAACATGGCCACGATGACCTGAGAGGGAACGAGAGAAGATCAGGATATCGTCCAGGTATATGACCACGAAGGAAAATAGCATATCCCTGAAGATTTCATTGATAAAGTTCTGGAACACTGCAGGAGCATTGCAGAGGCCAAAGGGCATGACCAGGTACTCGTAGTGGCCATCCCAAGTATTGAATGCCGCCTTCCATTCATCCCCAGGATTAATACGGATCAGATTATAAGCACCACGCAAATCCAACTTAATAAATACGGTGGCACCCCGAATTCTATCGAATAACTCGGAAATCAGTGGCAACGGGTACTTGTTCTTGATGGCGATGTCATTCAGACCCCGATAGTCAATTCAGGGACAGAGACCCCCGTCCTTCTTCTCCACAAAGAAGAATCCAGCACCTACTGGAGAGGAAGAAGGTCTGATGAACCCCCGAGCAAGATTGTCTTTAATATATTCAGACATAGCCTGAGTTTCAGGTAGAGACAGAGGGTAAATACGGCCCCGAGGGGGAGCTTTGTTGGGCAATAAATCAATAGCACAGTCCCAGGGACGATGAGGTGGGAGTTACTCCGCTTGTGACTTTCTGAAGACATCAGAATAAACGGAATACTGTCGGGGAACAACTCCTTCAGTACTGGAACAACAGAGAGGGATGGTTCCGGGCGGAGACACTTTCTGTAAGCAAGACACCTGGCAGTCGCAACCCCACGACATTACTTCCCCAGATTTCCAATTGAGGTGGGGGGGTGCTTCTGTAGCCATGGTAACCCCAGAATGAGTGGACTAATGGCTTTGGGATCCACTAAAAATTCTATTTCCTCTTGGTGCAGAGCTCTCACTCGCATGACAAGGCTTTTGGTGTGGGACAGAACGGACCCGTTTGGCACTCGATTACCATTGATGCCCACCAAGGACATGGGACAGGAGACTGGGACCCGTGGAATTCCCCATTTGGATGCAAGGGATAAGGAAATGAAGTTCCCAGCTGCTCCGGAATCCAGGAAGGCAGGTGTAGACAGTATCTCTTTGGGAGTCAGAAGGGACACAGTGATGGAAAACAGAGGATTTTCTTTCTTCTTTGCAGGAGAGAGACACATGGGACCTAGGACAATCTCTCCTGACTTGCCTGGGTTCTGGCATTTCCCGGCTTATTGGGACAAGTCCCCACTAGATGACTGGGCTCAGCGCAATAGAGACATGAATGATTCTTCATACGGTTTTCTCTTTCCTCCCGAGATAGCTTAGTACGCCCGAGTTGCATGGGTTCATCCTTAGGAACTGCCAGAACCTGAAACTTGGGAGCGAGCCTGGAATTAAACCGTGTGGACCCTCGGCCCTCTGCTGCACGTTCTCTAAACCTAATGTCCACCTTATTACATAGGGATATTAGGTCATCCAATGTCGGAGGCAATTCCCGAGAGCACAGTTCATCTTTAATGGGATCAGACAGCTCATCCCAGAATACAGCCACAAGAGCCTCCTCGTTCCACTTTAGCTCCGATGCCAAGGTTCGGAACTGGATTACATACTGAGCCACGGTTTGGGATTCCTGGCGAAGGCATAGTAGGGATGTGGCTGCAGATAAGACCCTCCCAGGTTTGTCAAAGATTTTCCGGAAGGTCTCCAGGAATGCCAGACTGTTGTAAAGAATTGGAGCCTCTGTTCCCAGAGTGGCGAGGCCCAGGCTAATGCTTGCTCGGTAAGCAGGGAGATGATGAAGGCTACCTTTGCTTTTTCGGAATAAAAGTTCTCAGGAGGGAAATGGAACCCCGAGGAGGTGCGGCGTAGCCATCACGGACGAAGGAGGTGCTGGAGTAGCGACCACCGGAAAGATTGCAGATACTGAAGAAGCTGCTGTTGGTTCGCCTCCTGTTTGACGACACGCTCTACTACTTGCCGTAGCAGGTCAGTGGTAGAAGGCGCACTGGCGGATTCCATCTTTGGGAGGCCAGAGTATGCTGTCACTAGCCTTGCGGGCCGGATGTAGTTCTGTTTAGCCAGCTTCCGAGTACTAACAAGTACTGGCGTGCAGAGTCTAACTAGCCCCGGGTATTCACCAGAGCCCGCCACGGGTTGGATTTGCACGGCCGGGGACTAGCAGGTCGCTTTGCCATGTGGAAGCAGTGGTTCAGCTGAAGACTGGATAGCCAGCAGGCTAGCTGAGATGAAGAACAATCAGGAGACAGGATCACAGGAACAGACACGAGAGCACTGAGAGCTGGAGTACGCTGGAAGACCTGATACTCTGGCATCAGACATGCGCACAGAGCTACTTAAAATAGGCCTCTGATAGGGATCAGGTGCTGGACTGATGACGGTTTCACAGAAGGTGTAGGAGCCGCGGTACCTGCTGTCAGTCCCTAGATGGGGCGAGAGTGCAGTTTCTGCAGATACTATACTGGCTGCTGGAATCACCCCAATAGACACTTGTGGAGAAAGACAGACAGCAATGGCCGAGACAGGCGGCCCCGCCGACGGGGTGAGTTTAG
This sequence comes from Rhinella marina, assembly GCA_900303285.1. Lineage (NCBI taxonomy): Eukaryota > Metazoa > Chordata > Amphibia > Anura > Bufonidae > Rhinella > Rhinella marina. The sequence continues at coordinate 10,524 of ONZH01015432.1, read as the reverse complement.
TGGCAAACTGCTCCCAGATGTGACAGTCATTTTGTGATCACACTGGGTTGGCAACAAATAAAAGGTACATTTAGCAATTAGCATGGGCTTTAACCACTGTTGTTAAGACCTTGGCATCACCACATTGTAGCTGATGAGGTCTCAGTAGAAAAGGAGTTAGAAGCCCATGATATTGGTTTCTAGAGGTACCCAATGCAGTTTTATGAAAAGTGAAAGTAGTTTATATCATATTTTTTTCATCTATATCATTGAAAAGAATCAAAGTTTTCTGATTATGTTTGCCATTTTTTGGATTTTGCACATAATGATAACTCGAAAGCACAAAAATGATCACGTCATATAATTTGTTAACTTGCATTTGTTATCTTCTTTATAATTTTTTTTCTGGTTCTCATGAAGAAATGTTGTTGAATCATCAACATATTTTGTGTAAATCTTGATAGTAGTTAATGTATGATACTAATTGCTGCAATAACACACGTTAATAGTTCTAGAGTCTATTTGTGAGTTATTTATGATATGAACATAAACGGATGGGCATATACAGTGTTATCTAAAGTTCTTTTTTGTTTTTAGGTTAGATTCATGTAACAGAATACAGCTACAACCTTTCAGCCAAGGGAAAGAAAAATGACTGCTTTCAAAAAAGAGGTTCTTTTCAATTTTATGCTTACTCTATACTTCATAACATTTGATACATTGGCTATTCAAGTCCATTATAAAGGGTAAGTAGGGAGCAATATGTTTACTTTAGTTGTAAGCTCTGTTGTTCATTTTACTAATGTTCATGTGTAAAACTATATGTTCATTTTTCTTTAAGGTCATTTCCTAATGAGTATCAGTAAGGTCTAATGGGAAAAAAACTTTTTGTACAAATCCGGCGATATCTGATATGTATAGTTTTTCTTGTGTTTTGATAATTATAAAGTTGGAATTTTTTTTTCTTCATATTTTGACCCCTATAACTTTTTGGTATTTATGTGTACAGAGCAGTATGGGGGCTTATTTTTTGCGGAGCGATCTGAACTTTTCATTGATACCATTCTGGGGTGTTTATGACTTTTTGATCACTTTTTATTTTATTTTTTTTAGAAAAACGGCGAATCGGCCATTTTGACGCTTTTTTCCATTTCGCTGTTTTTTTAAATACTTTTATTTTGGGGAAAGGGGGGTGATTTGAACTTTTACTTTTTTTTCTTTTTTTTTTCTTTAAAAAAAAAAAAAACTCATTTTTTTACACTTTTTTTTATAGTTCGGTTCTCAGAAGTACAAGGTGCAAAATCCAGGGAAGCTGCTTTCTGTATACATCAGGTGGATATGGACATAAGATTGCAGATCTTCCTACCTAGAAGCTTTGCTTTATGATCCATTATGGATGGCACATGAACTAAGGAGAGCTATACAGCTTGCTCTGTGCCCCAACTAAAAGTTCTCTGCCAGTGAAAGACACACAAAAACATCTCTCCCTCCCTGTGTTATACCATGTGTATTTATGTGTATGGAGCTGTATGGGGCTCATTTTTTGCGGGGCGATCTGAACTTTTCATTAATACCATTCTTGGGTGTGTATGACTTTTTGATCGCTTTTTATTTATTTTTAGAAAAACAGCAAATCGGCCATTTTGACGCTTTTTCCATTTCGCTGTTTTCCGTAAGGGAAATAATTTTTTTAATTTTTATAATATGGGCATTTCCGCACATAGCGATACTAATATACTATGGGCTTTCCGCACATGGCGATACTCATGATGTGTATTGTTTTTTATTTTTTTAATACTTTTTATTTGGGGGAAAAGGGGGGTGATTTGAACTTTTACTTTTTTTTATTTTTTTTTTAAAAACTAATTTTTTTTTACACTTTTTTTTATAGTTCCCATAGGGAACTATAACAAGCAATAATCTTATTGCTTATATCATAGACTCCAATGCATTAGCTTTGGAGTCTATGATGATTTTAATGCTTTCCTATGGAGCCCTATTACACAGAAGGGCTCCATAGGGAAGTCTATGCAGAAGCCTCCTGTCATTCACTATGAAAGGGGCTGCTGCAGACACGCTCCGGCTCCTCCGATCGCTACTAGTACAGCGCTGGTCGGGAAGGGGTTAATATACAGGGTCATATGAGAACTATCAGTGTAACAGATTAGACCTCTTTCACACTTTCGTTTGTAGTTCTGGCAGAGAACAGCCTGCTGGAGTTCTCTGGAACCAGTATTGCTGGATGTTACTGGAATGTCCGCCAGCCCCATTGACTAATGCTGCAGATGACACTAGAGGCTGGACAAGAAAGAACAGATAGAGCATACTGGGCCAATTCCAGCCACTATTCCAATTTGGCTGCCTAGAAGTCCATGGGGTCAGTGAACACAGTATGCATTAGACAAAGGGTGACAAAGGACTGTACCTGGGTGTTCAGGTGGCAAGTCACTGTTTGCTGATATGCGTCAGTCAGGCTCCATCATGTTGTTAATACTAAACTGTCTGCTGCTGTTGCAGCTACTGCATCTTCTCCTGCTTGTGGTAATGGCGACAGTGAGTGACTTGAAGAAGGCTAGGTAGAGGCTTCCTGGTCACACACAAAAGCTACAGCAAGCGCATACACAGGGTTTCCAGGCCACACATTCCCCTATCAATGGCTGAGGAGTAGTTGGAGCAGGAGAAGCAGTAACTGACCATGACAATGACACAGTACTGCACATATAGGTGCACTAGCTGCCAAAAAAGGACACTTGCTCTAACTGATGGCCACTTCTATTTTCCCACAATAATTGGTGATGCTGCATCATGTGCTGTAAAAGAGCTGTGGTGCCTACGTTTGTGTTTGGCTTTTTTCAGCCTGCAGATCTTGAACAAGGCAATGCTTTTGTCTTCCTGCACTGTGGAGAAAAACTGCTAGACAGGAGATACTTGTACACTCTGAACAAAGTTAGCGGGCTGGCACATTTTGAGCTTGTACCCACAGTATCACCAGATCCCGAGCTCACCGTAAGAGAAGCATGTGTGGCCCTGGTAGTTTTTTAGAGGTTCTTTCTGTACATGGCCTCTGCTTTTTATTGAGGCCACCACAACCATAATCCTCCTCCTCTAATTTTACCTTCTCCTCAATATCGATCTGGCTCCTAGGTCCCATCCAACACATAATCGTCACCCTCACCCTCCCAGCCACTTTTATCAGACTGTGATATGTCATTGTGGGCTTCTTGGCCCCCCCTTCTGATTTTCTACTCTGTATTTGCCCTGAATGCCACTTTTGCTTCAACTGCCCCTATCACCACCCCTATGGCTACAAGTGCCACTACTACCACCACCAACAAAGCTATGCATGAGGTTGTGTACCTCTGTCTGAACCTTCTTCTTATGGAAGTTCCATTTTCCCACAGTAGCTGGTAATGCTACATCATATGCTGCAAAAGAGTTGTGGTGCCTACGTGTGTGTTTGGCTTTTTTTTTGAGCCTGGAGATCTTGCACAGGATGGACGAACAGGAGACTCCAGGCAAAACCACAACATGTAAAAGTAGGATAAACACAAAAGGGAAACTTATCTTAATGCAGATATTGCAGCAACCGGATCTCAGACGAGATCCACACCACACACAACAATGTCAGCAGAAAGTATAAACCGCAAGGGATACTGGGAGAGGAAGGGATAAATAGGGGAAAGATATTCACCACACCCGTAACAGCTGAGGGGAAGGGGCAGTGGCGTAACTACAACTAACTGGGCCCCACAGCAAATTTTTGAACGGGGCCCCCCCCCAGAAACTTCTTCGCAACCCACAACTCACATGCAACCCTCACTCTTGTGACTAGTCAAGATTGAGCTCTCCCAGACAAGGCCTGACAGCCGCTCCATTCGTTTCCTACAGTGTCACAGTATATAATGTCATTGTATATTACTGTTGAGGGTGCCCTGACAATAAAATCAATTAGTCTCCGTTCTGAGGGGGCCCCTTGTGGGTCTGGGCCCCAAAGAAGCTGCTTCCCCTGCTTCCCCTATAACTACGCCCCTGGGAAGGGGTGTGGTAAACAGCAACCAAACCAAGAGGAAAACATGTCAAATTATGTCACTTTTGAAAGTCTAGCCGAACGCCTGCAACCTGATGCAGGCACGTTCGTGACAGTTTTCTCATAAATTACCATGGCATTGACCTGTAGTTCAGGCCATTCTCAAAAGAAGGACTTAAAAACCCCGCCCCCGGGCCCCACTATGCCACGCCCCAACCCAGTTAGGCAATGCCCCCACTAAGCAGCTGAAGGGGATTGAAAAAATGAAGGTAAATATTAACTTCTGTCAGCTGCAGGAGTGGGAGGGTGACTTTCTCCCTACAACTCATGCTCAGACAGCACAGTGCTGCTGTCTGAGAGTGAGCTGTTCAAAAGGAAATCCCTGTGTCTGTCCAGGACCTGCACTGGACTGAGGACAGAGAGTCTGAAAGCCAGACTGTCCAGCCTAAAACTGGACCTCTGGCCACCCTAGGGGCAGGCTGCTGTGTAGGTCACTGTTAAAGGAGTGGGCTCTGTGGATGTCACTGTTAAGGGAGGAGGGGACTGTTGAGGACACTATTAAAGGGGAAAGGGGTACTGTGAGTTCACTGTTAAGGGAGCGGGGTACTGTTACAGTCACTGTTAAAGGAACAGTCGCTGTGGAGGTCTCTGTCAAGGGGACCATAAATGGTGGAGGTCAGTTAAGGGGACTGTAACCTATGGTCAGTGTTAAGGGGTGGGTGCTGTAGAGGTTACTGTTAAGGGGGCAGGCCCCTGTGGCGGTCACATAAAATGGGGTGAGGTGCTGTTGAACTCACTGTTAAAGGTGCAGGCTGCTGTGAAGGTCAAAGTTAAGGGGGAGGGGCTGCTGAGGAGGTCCCAATTTAAGGAGATGGGGCACTGTGGGGGGGGGTAGGTATTAAGGGGTGGAGGGCTGTGGAGGTCACTGTTAAGGGGTTAGGGTACTGTAGAGGTCACAGTAGATATCTATTAATGACACACAAACAGTAAATGAAATAGATGAAATATATCTGGGCAAAGCCGGGTCCTTCTACTAGTAAGAATAATAAAAGCAAAGTTTTAGAATCATTTAGGGCAAATGTTAACCCCTTCAACCCCGGGCCTGTTTTCACCTTCCTGCCCAGGCCATTATTTGCAAATCTGACATATGTCACTTTATGTGGTAATAACTTTGGAATGCTTTTACTTATCCAAGCCATTCTGAGATTGTTTTCTTGTCACATATTATGTTTCAGTAGTAAATTTGTGGCAAAATATTTCATTTTTATTTATAAAAATTAGCAAATTTCCAAATTTCAATTTCTCTACTTTCAAAATACATAGTAATACCTCCAAAAATAGTTATTATTTTACATTCCCCATATGTCTACTTTATGCTGGCATCATTTTATAAATGTCATTTTACTTTTTTAGGACGTTAGAAAGCTTAGAAGTTTAGAGGCCATTTTTCAAATTTTCAACAAAATTTCTAAAACCATTTTTTTAAACACCAATTCAGATATAAAGTGATTTTGAAGTGCTTACATAATGGAAACCACCCATAAATGACCTATTTTAGAAACTAAACCCCTCAAATTATAAAAAAACTGATGTTACAAACTTTGTTAACCTTTGAGCTGTTCCACAAGAATTAAAGGAAAATGGAGGTAAAATTTCACTTTTTTGGTAGATTATTCATGTTAATAATTTTTTTCTTGCAACACAGCAAGGGTTAACAGCAAACTAAACTTCAATATACATTGCTCTGATTCTGCAGTTTACAGAAATACTCCATATGTGGTGGTAAACATCTCTATCGGTTTGTGGCAGTGTTCAGAAGGAAAGGAGCGCCATACAGATTTTGGAGGCAGATTTTGCTAGAATGGTTTTTAGGCATCATTTTGTACTTGAGAGACCCTGACGTACCCCTACAGTGGAAACCCTCAAAAAGTGACCCCATTTTGGAAACTACACCCTTCAAAGAATATATTAAGGGGGGTACTGGCCACTTTGACCCCCTAAGCGTTTTATGGAATTTGGAAACACTTGGCTGTGAAAATGAAAAGTTTCATTTCCTCCAATAAAATGTTGCTTTAGCCCCACATTTTTCATTTTCACAAGGGATAACAGGAGAAAAGCACCCCATAATTTGTTCCCCATTTTCTCCTGAATATGACAACACCCCATATGTGGTGGTAAACTGCTGTGGGGGCACATGGCAGACTCAGAACAGAAGAAGCGCCATATGGATTTTGCAGCACAGATTTTGATGGATTGGTTTGAGGGAGCCATTGATTTTTTTTTTTTTCAGTTATGTGGGGGCTCATTTTTGGCGGGATGAGGTGATGTTTTCATTGGTACAATTTTGGGTTACATAAGACTTTTTGATCGCTTGGTATTACACTTTTTGTGAGTCAAGGTGAAAAAAATAGCTGTTTTGGCATAGTATTTTTTAAAAATTTTTACAGAATTCTCCTGAGAGGGGAAAATCATGTGATATTTTTATAGAGCAGGTTGTTACAGACGCGGGGATACCCAATATGTCTAACATTTTTATTTTTGGAAAGTTTTACACATTAGATGCATTTTTGAACAAAATAAAATCTTTTTTGTGCTGCTATTTTCTGAGAGCCATATTTTTTAATTTTTTGGGGGCGATTGTCTCAGGTAGGGTCTAAATTTCTGAGGGATGAGATTACGGTTTGATTGGTACCATGAGGGAGTTGGCAGGAGGAGCAAGGGTGCACCGAGCTGAGCCCGCCCTCTGTGCACTTAAAAGCTTGTTCCCACGTGGGTTAATAGTACCTTTTTGATCGCCTGCTATTACACTTTTTGTGAGGGAAGGTGATCAAAAAATGGCACTGTTTTTTTTTTTTTTTTTACTGCGTTCACCTGGCGGGGTGGATGATGTGATATTTTTATAGAGCCGGTCGATATGGACGCGGCGATACCTAATATGTATACCTTTCTTTTTTTCCCTTTTTTTTACAATTTTTTTCAACTTTATTTCGGGAAAAGTGCGATTTTTTTTTTTTTTTTACTTAAAACTTTTATTTTTTGGAAAACTTTATTTTTTTTACTTTTTTCACTTTTTTTAACTTTATTTAACTTTTGGGGGTCTGATCCCCCAGCGCTTTTGCTTGCTTTTGGGGTAAATTTGCAGTCTAATACAACCAGTTTGAATTTGCAGTCTGATACAACCAGATTTAGGGTTTGTTTATTTCGTATATAAAAGTATTTCCATTCACTAAGCCACTGTTTTGACTCCTCATGCTGTTGCCACCTCATCACTCTGTGACTGGGCCAATGTGTTGACTCTGGAGATGAGCGAGCACTAAAATGCTCGGGTGCTCGTTATTCGAGTCGAACTTTTCCCGATGCTCGGGTGCTCGTTTCGAATAACGAACCCCATTGAAGTCAATGGGAGACTCGAGCATTTTTGCAGGGGACCAAGGCTCTGCCTAGGGAAGGCTGGGTGAAAACCTGGAAACCTCAGAAAATGATGGAAACACCACGGAAATGGACAGGAAACAGCAGGGGCAGCATGCATGGATGCCTCTGAAGCTGCTTAATCCCACCATTACCCCAAATTCTCAGGCAACAGCCTGGTGGTTACCCTCATGGCAATTGTGCTCACCCAGACCAAGAAAGGTGAGGCAAATACCCATCACATGTTAGGGAAGCACCAAAATAGGTGCAACGAAGGTCCATCACCGCCTGCAGGTGACACCACTGCTCATGCTGGCACTGCAGCTGACATCAAGTTTAGTATCTGTTCTTATCAGTTGCTGTGGTTGTTGGTGGTAAAGTGGTGAGCATAGCTGCTTCCCAAGCAGTTGACCTGGGTTCGATTCCCGTCTATCGCAGGAGGCAATTAAAAGAAGAACCAAAAAAAAATCAGTACAATATCTAATACGTCCACTACCCGGGTAAATTGTTTGGAGAGAGGGCCTGTAGGTGGGGGGAAAGGAGGTTTCGCTGGAAGAGCCAGAGGAGTGCCCCCTGGGCTAACGTGTGTGGTGGTGACAACAGCCGGAATGGATTTTGAAAAACTGTAGCATCAACCGGTATGGTATCGATTCTTCTCAGTTTAATACCGTATACGTCCCCTATCTTGGGACCCTATATTTAATGGATTTTTCGAACACGGAAAATGGAAAAAGAGCTTGCTCTGGCCAGGGTAGTGTCTTTCCCACTGCAGCTAAGGGGACGTGTCCATGCTCTGCCTATCACAGGTCAGGAGGCAATTAAAAGAAGAAAAACAAAAAACATCAGTACAATATCTAATACGTCCCCTATCCAGGTAAATTGTTTGGAGAGAGGGCCTGTAGGTGGGGGGAAGGAGGTTTCGCTGGAAGAGCCAGAGGAGTGCCCCCTGGGCTAGCGTGTGTGGTGGAGATAACAGCCGGATGTATTTAGAATGACGACGCAGGACCCCAACTTAAAAATTTAGCATCAACCGGTACAGTCGTAAATTATGAGATTGATCAAGTGTGGTATGTATACTACTCAGTTTAAAACCGGATATGGCAGCTATCCGGAAAAATGGTTTGGAGAGAGAGAAAGGACAAAGACGTAAATTGTTTGGAGAGAGGGCCTGTAGGTGGGGGGGCAGGCTGGGGGGAAGGAGGTTGAGCTGGAAGAGCCAGGGGAGTGCCCCCTGGGCTAGCGTGTGTGGTGGTGACAACAGCCGGATGGAGTTAGAATAACGACACAGGACCCCAACTTAAAAATTTAGCATCAACCGGTACAGTCGTAAATTATGAGATTGATCAAGTGTGGCATGACTTTTTAGATGGAGATTGCATGTGGTCACGTACTCCCTGGTACCCTATAGTCACCCCTTCCCTGATGTGCTAGCCCACAACATTCTCCGCCCCAATTCGCAAGACCTTTTGCTGTTTCCGTGTGCTGACAGTGTGGATTTACCAGTGTTGTCTGAGGAGGTGGTGGACAATGGCGAGACACAGGTGTCAGGGGGTGAGGTAGTTGTATGGGAAGCAAGTTACAGTGGGGACTCCTTGGGGGGACTTTCTCATGATGGGACAGATTCAACTTGGGTGGATCAGGCACAGGAACAGATCAATTTTTTTGGTGTTTATTTAACTTTTATTTAGCAAAAATAACCACAGAGATATTCATTTGTTATCTTCTCTGCACAGTCTGGCGTTGGGGTTAGTCACTTTGATGGCGAGCTGTGCCGCTCTCTCCACAATGGTCTTTAGGTTCTTAGATGGAGACGTTGTCGGCGATTTCAGTACAGAAGGACTTGTTGCTCATCAACAGAACCTCGACCTCCTTGACATTGTGGACCAGGAATTTGCAGAACCCTGTGGGCAGCATGTGTTTGGTCTTCTACTTGCTACCGTATCCAATGTTGGGCAATATAGATACGCAAGTAATATTATTTTTCACACCTATCCCAAAAATAAAAATGTATGCAGTTTGCGCAAATAAAACTGGAAACTGGAACTGGAGAGAGGGCCTGTAGGTGGGGGGGCAGGCTGGGGGGAAGGAGGTTGAGCTGGAAGAGCCAGAGGAGTGCCCCCTGGGCTAGCGTGTGTGCTGGTGACAACAGCCGGATGTAGTTAGAATGACGACGCAGGACCCCAACTTAAAAATTTAGCATTGACCGGTACAATTGTCAATTATGAGCTCGATCAAGTGTGGCATGACTTTTAAATGGATATTGCATGTGGTCACGTACTCCCTGGAACCCCATAGTCACCCCTTCCCTGATGTGCTAGCCCACAACATTCTCTGCCCCAATTCGCAAGACCTTTTGCTGTTTCCGTGTGCTGACAGTGTGGATTTACCAGTGTTGTCTGAGGAGGTGGTGGACAATGGCGAGACACAGGTGTCGGGGGGTGAGGTAGTTGTATGGGAAGCAAATTACAGTGGGGACTCCTTGGGGGGACTTTCTCATGATGGAACAGATTCAACTTGGGTGGATCAGGCACAGGAACAGATCAATTTTTTTTGGTGTTTATTTAATTTTTTTTAGCAAAAATAACCACAGAGATATTTATTCATTATCTTCTCTGCGCAGTCTGGCGTTGGGGTTCGTCACTTTGATGGCGAGCTGTGCCGCTCTCTCCACAATGGTCTTTAGGTTCTTAGATGGAGACGTTGTCGGCGATTTCAGTACAGAAGGACTTGTTGCTCATCAACAGAACCTCGACCTCCTTGACATTGTGGACAAGGAATTTGCGGGTGGACCAGGAATTTGCGGAACCCTGTTGGCAGCATGTGTTTGGTCTTCTACTTGCTACCGTATCCAATGTTGGGCAATATAGATACGCAGGTAATATTATTTTTCACACCTATCCCAAAAATAAAAATTTACGCAGTTTGCGCAAATAAAACTGGAAACTGGAAACTGGAATTGGAGAGAGGGCCTGTAGGTGGACCTCCGGAAAAATTGTTTGGAGAGAGGGCCTGTAGGTGGACCTCCGGAAAAATTGTTTGAAGAGAGGGCCTGTAGGTGGACCTCCGGAAAAATTGTTTGGAGAGAGGGCCTGTAGGTGGACCTCTGGAAA